>JAODPA010086920.1:0-24701 GCA_025585075.1 Nepenthes mirabilis
ATTACTATAAAAGCATTCGGCTATAAATATAACTTCTTTTAAGATCTATTTGTAACAAATCTTTATAAATAATTGGTTGAATACAACCACGATATACTTAACAATCTACTAAAGAAAAATACGCCAAGAAAACGAACAACTAAACAATAATACATTTTAAAAAATAAGATTAGAGTAATGTATTTAAATTTGATGAATAAAAAAACTCATATAGAACTTCAACGAGATGCTGAATTTATTCTTCTTCTCTATTTTCTCTTTTTTCTTTTCAAGTAGCGCTCTTTTGTATTAAAATAAGCTCAAATCTTGCCCTAAAAATAAAGAATGGTCTTTTATAATAGTGTCGGCACACATTTATCTGTCGAACATGTATATGTGTGAGAAGTAGCACATGCCACACACGAGGATCACTTGTATAGCTATCGGGTATAAATAACAGTATAGATTGTGTATGATTACTCTTCATGCGCACGTTAGGTGCCTTTCTGTCTAGTTACTAGAACGATATTTCATTCAAATGAATATTGCACGAACTTCTAGTAGACAATGCCATTTACGCAAACCTCTAATAAACAATATCGTTCGAACGAACCTTATACTAATGTCACACAAAACTACCTGATAGCTCTATATATAAAAATAATGCTTTCAATAGATATGAGATTTAGAAGGGATTGATCTAAAGCCCAACAAAAGCTATGGATGTAAGAAATCTTCTTAGATGGTGCTTTGGTGTTGTTCATCTTAACTTCATTGATCCAAATCTTCTTTTTTTTTTTTTTTTTTTTGGTAAGAGTATACACCTAAACCCTTCAATAGCAAGAATGTGAGAAATCTTTTGTACAGATGTTTAAGTCAAAGTTATTCTCAGATTCAGTTCTGATTCTAACCATGGACGATTAGAGCCACTCTATTCAAGCAAAACGGACTTATTGCCTTCACCAATATATCATCAGCTCTTTGAAGATGGATCAACATGACGGGCATGATGAAAAGGATGAATACTGTTGGGTCCCAATATACAGGTCCATAAAAGTACGGCCCAAAACGGAGGCCATTATCCCAAAGGCCAGGATCGTAACCTAGGTCCGAGAAGTCCCGTCAGCTCACAAAGAAGCTCGAGGACATCATTCAGATGACCGAGAACAAGGTGTCCGAGAACCCCAGGAGTCCTGACAAGCCTCAGATCAGTCCACTCTGATGGGTCCGCGAACCCGCACAATAACAGGGAACGCCACCTGGACGAGGACCCCCTCATCCATCGGCCGGGAGCGCCAGCTCAACAACTTCACCGTTTTTCAATGAACCTGCAACAACTGCCAGTCGCCATCTCAACAGGGCACGCCTGGTCAAATCAAGACTGACACCTAGTGTGACGACCCAAACCCAAAATATCAAATATGGCTCTGATCAATCACGCGGAAATCTCTAAATTTAAAATCATCCATAATATTCCATAATAACACAATTAAATTAAATTACTATCAAATTCATCAGTACATTATATAATCATCCCGAAATAACAACTGTTAAGAATCACGGGTCGTAGCCCAAATGAAAATTACTCAATTTCTATCAATAACACATCTAGTTTGTCTCCCACTGATAAATAATGTCTAACCTCCACAAATCGTTTTACCTGAAAGTCCTGCAGTAAAAATAGGATCCCCACGGTCTACACTATGCAATCAGCTAAATCTGGAGCCAAGAAAATGCAATGGTGAGCCAAAGCCCAACAAGTGATAATAATCAAAAATAGTAATAACAATAACAATCTCGGATATCAAACTATCAAAATTTCAATATAAATCTAACCATCTACTATATCCGAGAAGAATTACAACACGTCGTAAATACGACTCTAGGCAAAATAGGTCCCACAAGACCCGCACATCCAAAAACAACAAGAGTGCCAATAAACAACAGTAATCCCCTGGAATCCGACATTAACGATGATTGGGGATTTCCTCGGTCCATATGTCAGCGTGACGACCTGAACATCAATACCGATAACCAACATAGATTCCACCAAATCTGAATAACGTAAAATCCGATCAATGGATTCTACAAAATATAATTCATGGATTCAACCGAATCCCAAACTCACGAGATATCAACAATGATGAAACATCACAATGAATCTCCTTGGACCTTATTCTACCATAGTGACCCAAAGGCCGCGTATTTACGCCCCCGACAGCTGGGTAAGTGCAACGAGGATATCCATGGTATCCAACTACCCCTACAGTTCTCACAGAGGCTGTACCCGTAGCCTGCTGATACCACCTCCGATACCCCTCGCCAATGATATCCCAGATATCATCCTCTACGATGGCCACTAGGTTATAAGCATCCCTTTTGACTCATTGTACGAAATATCAAGAATTTGATTATCAGCTCAAATTGAGGTCACAACTGTACGTGATAACAAGAATCTCCTTGGATCTTATTCTGCCACCGTGAACCAAAGGCCGCGTATTTACGCCCCCAACGGCTGAGTAAGTGCAACGAGGTCATCCATGACATCCAACTACCCCTACAGTCTTCCCAGAGGCTGTACCCGTAGCATACCGATACGACCTCCGATACCCCCTCGCCAAATGATATTCCTGATATCATCTCCTACAATGGTCACATGGCTATAAGCATCCCGCCGAACTAGGCAATGTACCTCAACACCACCAGGACACGGAAATCAGTATCGGATAAGCGTAGACCACATTAAAGTACCAAAGCCTCCCATTCGACCAGATGCTTCAATGTTTTCACACACTCTCCTCAACCTTGACCGTAAGAAACCAACAATCCAATACTCACACAATCAATTATCACGCAAAGAAAGTTTTGCACTATCAATAATAGGAACGTCGTTCGGTGCTGACCAAACCGTACTCACACAATCAAATCCAACACAAAGGAATATGTCTCAGGACGTTCAAAGGCATACAAGGATCGAGATATGATTTATGTGCTTAATTCAACTACTCAACTGTTCTTCCATTCTGTTCTGGAGCGATGCCTACAACTAAGGCCAACGATCTTTACTTTTATTCAAGTTCTATCCCCAATCAATATTTATTTCTCCACAAATAATCAATGTACATACCTAATTATTAACACAGGCCGGCATATTTCAAAATGCCACATATACAAAGTGTAACTGCCTTCTATGCTCCTTAACATTTTTATCCTCATGTATACCCATATGTCCACACATAAACATACATATATTTTCATTAAATGTAAATTTAATGTGAATTTAAATCTCATTATTATTATTATTTGATTTAACTAACCATATAAAATAAATTTTTTTGATAAATCGCATCAACGGTAAAAATATTTCTTGCGCCAATTATTGGCTCGAGATAGCATAAGGTAGTGACCGTGATACTAATTATTTCTGGGGCTGTGTCTTTAGCAGATACGACAACTCCGGAAAAAGCGGGAAACTAGTTCGAATTTCGAAATCGAAGAGTTGAAACGTCCGAGCTCTCTCTCTCTCCGCGTGTCTCTCTATCTTCCTCTCTCTCTCTCTCTCTAAAATCTGCGATGTTTAATGTGTGAACCGTACAGAAATAATGCAATGGTGATCGTGACCACAATCATCAGGATTTTGCCTCAACTGTTAAATCTGCAGAAATCTCTCTTTCTCTGGCCGCGTGTTCTTGTGATTTTCATTGTGGATAAGATGATATGCATTTGAATAATTGCCGTGGCCTTTTAGCATTGTTGCGGACATCAATAAGAGCAATGAGCTTTCTCTTCGGTTGTTTTCGAATTAAAGACCATCATCGTCATCGATCTCATGCTCGATTGGCCTGCAATTCGATTCAATCCAACACCAGAGTGCGTCCCCCTCTTCTCTATCTGCCTGTCTCCCTTTTCTATCTGAATTATGTGTTTTGTGCAAGTCACGATGTTAGAGCACTTCTTCCTTGTCATTTTCCCTGCATTCGTTAAATATCTCTTCTTCTTATTTATCTACTTGCTGAGAGTAGCTCGAGAAGAAAGATAAAATACATGGAAAAGCAGTCCTACACTTCTGCAAGGTACTGCTTTAGTAATTTCATTTCTTCAACCAAAGTTGAAACAAAAGGAAAGAGTAGAAAATGAATATCCAAAATCAGTTCCAGAGAGAAGGTTTTTTAATTTTTTTTTGGGGGGGTGGGGAAGGTTAAGTGGTTCTTGGATCCTTTAATTTCCTGTTTGACAATATCTTTCCATTTTCAAGTATTGTTGTTGAGAAGTACACTGTTTTTTTTCCCCCCAAGCATATCTGCTCAATTTGATCGGTGTGATTTTCTTGATTTTCATTCAGGAACCAGTGGTATCACAAAATCGGTTGTCATCTCTGTTTCAATCGGAAGGTACAAATTCTTCATTCTGCTTTCGAAGCTTGAAATTCTTGATTAATAATATTTGCTTCATGTGTAATTCTGTTGTCTATGTAGACAAGAGGGGTGAATTGGACGTGAAAGACAGGGAAAATTTTATTCAAGGATCTGGTTTGTCCGAAACTGATGAGGGAGAGCTCAAGCATGAAGTAGGTTCTTATTCCCTATCGTGAATGAGTTAAACAAAGAGACACTTTTCCATGGCTGTATTATACATATCCAAGGATGCCCGGACTCTGAATCTGCACATCTGAAAACATTTGATCTTTTCTACCATGGTAGCTATAGTTTTTTATCGTCAAAATTATCACAACACAAGTTTAACTTGAGCTAATTTATTTGCTTCTAATTTGAGGCAATTTTATCATCTGTTTATGAAATTAGACCAATTTTCTAACTGAAATTTTTTGGATAATCCATCTACTTCTTGTTTTATTTGGCACTAGAAAAAAAATATTGAGATGCACTAATTAAAATCTAATCATATGGCAAATAATCACTGCATCAAAATTCTCTATCCTTTTCCCCATTCACCTTATTCTCATGTCTACAATTGATCCGTCCTTGGATTTAGATTGCTGTATGGATTAGGAGGTCACTTGATCTTTCCTAACGGTTTAAAATGAAGTTAGTCCGATCTCCGTCCATTGATTACCTAGATCCTACGCAACACAATAAACAAATAAGAGATCAAAGGATGATGGGACTTACTCCCGGTATATCATCTGACACTCTAATTAGTAATCTTTCTACGAATGAGAGAAAGATAGATGATGTGAGGTGCGTGGATGCACGCTTATATGGGGATTGAGAGTGAACAAGAGGATTGGGCTTCGAAGGGTGCGTTTGGTTTGGGAGCAGCTTTGAGGTGCAAGATAAGGCTTCGAATGGTGGGCTCAATTAAGAGCGGCTTTTGAGAGGGTGCACACTCACAAGGAAGTGGCTTTGCTCTGTTGTGTGCTCTCCAGGCGTTGGAATGCTTTAGTTTGCTCAACAAGCCAGGACTGATTTCTCCAGGGCTTGGTTGCGAGAACTAATCCCTCTCTTCTTACGGTGAAGAATGGGTACGTGTAGAGCAAGGGTTGGTTCGGCGATTTTTAGGCCTCATGGCTGGTAACAACAGCCCTCATGAATTAGCCCAATTGTCCCGGCCATCATGAGTGCTGATCATGTTAACCGTGGTTGTTTGGGAACATTTTTTTCCTTGTCAGGGGGATCATGGAGGTCGTTGTATGGTAATTTTCTTTCGAAGAAATCTGTTGAGTTGCAATTTCCGTCCTCGGGTGATGCGTAATCGTGACCTATATTTTAGATATATAAGCTAAGTTGTCTGAGTGATTATGGAAAGTACTGCCTGCGTGTTTGCACCGAGCCTTGTAGGTTGTCAGCTGTTGAGCTGGGAGGTCTTCAACGAGTTTGTCCTATTTGACCGTTCCCTGTTGGTCGGTTGTGGGTTGACCTGTATGGGCTTCCCACGTCGTCGCCTTTGTCTTCAGCTCAAGTAGTAGCATAGTGGATTATTGCCACTCGGGCCCTTCCTTCATATGCGGGCTAGGTTCTTGGGTCAGCCCATTTATAGTCGTACTCATCACTAACCCCCAAGTCAGGCGGTATGAATTTTTCATTCCAGAAATGTTTATTGATGGGACACTGGTCGTAAGCCTGCATACATGCCCCTTCTGTAGGTCGCCTGTTGATTTGCCGTTTGGTGGCCAAGATTTGGTTCTTTGCACCTGGCAATTCTCTACTGATAACGTTGGCGTACGCTAGTTTCTGCATTAATGGCCCGTCGATCCCTTTTCTGGCTATAAACATAGGGGCTCTTTACGCCTCGCTTCACCAATCGCCTTCACCACCCGAGTGGAGTAAGAGTTCGGAGCTAGCATGGAGCCTACGTAGCCACAAGCAAGAGTTGGTGGGAGCTTTTCTTTGATATTCGAGGTTGATGACACTCATGAAGTTTGCCTTGGTTACTTTCTTTTGTATGGGAAGCCACCTTAATTCCCTTTTGCGCTCGGCCCATGCCTGAACTCGTGTTTGACCTGGTAAAGGCTTCGGTTCGAGCTGCTATCACTTATCTTTCTGCCGATGTCGGGTAGTCCTTTATGGTACCTATCTAAAGGAGGGGTGTCTCAAGCTCCGAAAGGGAAATGCTCATTGCTCGTCTGGCATGTTTCGGGAAGATACCGTTCTTTTGCGGTTCTTAGGACTGTCCTACAATAGGCTGCTTTTGAGGGTAGTTTTTTTGATGTAGGGGGAAATTAGGGAAGAGAGATCAGAGATGGGTAGAGATAAGAAAGAGAGATTTGAGAAATAAAGACAAGAAAAAGAAGCAACCAAGGGAGAGAGGGAAGAAAGAAATCACTATACTCAATTGTAATCAATGTCTCAAAATATTCATCAGTTGCCTGTCGAAAGGAGATTCAAACTAGATGTGATGGTGCAGGACGGCGGGGCAGCGGAGATGGCGATGTTGCTAGTGAATGTGGCAGGTTGGATGGTCAGGGTGGTGGGTGGTAACATTGCTGGCTTGGTTGGAGATGTTGGTGGGGATGATACCATTGCAGGTGAGGTGGTGATGTTGTTGTGGGCAAAAAAGGTTTGATTTTATCTCTGATACCAATTTGATGTAGAGGGAAAGTAATGAAGACAGACCGGAGAGGGAGGAATGAAACCACAATGTTCAATTGCAATCAATATCTCAAAATATTCTTTAATATTTTTGAACAATAGAAGTAAGGTCCTTATATAGAGAACCCGAATTCTAAACTAAATTGTAAAGAAATATAACTTACAAACTAAATATGATTTATGTTCCGAAAATAATAAAATTTCAATTAAATTAAAGTAAATCAAATAAAATCGTAATATAATAAAAATAAATAAAATCATAATCTTTCAAATAAATATAAAGGAAATTATAGTAAATGTCTTCTAATTTGGTATAGTTTGAATGTTCATATCACTCTTTTTCTATTCTTATTCGGTCTCTTGGGTGAGAGTAGGTGCATTGTGCCTCGTTGTTAAAGGAATGGGCTTCGCATGCACTTCCTTGCTAGAACAATAGGGACTTCCTGCATGGTTTACCTGTTGTTTCAATCTCTCGATGGGGCGGTCAGTAAGGAGGTTTGTCTTTTGCAATTGTCCATCCTGAATATTGGTTGGGTGACTGTAGTTATGTTGCTGGTCCATATTTGGATGACTGTAGTTACTTCCTTGCAAGGAAGATTGTTTTTGTTCTTTCTGAATTGTACGTCTGCCGTTGCAATGGGAATTAATAAATGGAACTACTGAGCATGATTTGTTGTCATATTGTTTGGCGCCGATATTCTTACTTGATGTGAATAGTTTAAGCGCTTGTATTATATACATGTATATATCCATAGCATTAATGTTGTTAGCTTTCTAATAGCCTGGCAATTCAGACTACTGACTACTCTGTTTTCTAGAGGTCTGACTCTTGATGATTTTTCCGGGCGCTCGGTTGAGATGTGAACTAATGGAACTAGTTACAAGGCCATCAAGGCCACGTGTTGTCAACTCATTGTCTTGAGAAATGGCGTGTCAGGATCGCACGTCGCCAATTTGCCGCCTTGGAGAGTGGAGCGTTGCTGCTTTGAAACATGCACTTCACTGCAGGCTCGTCATTCTCGATTTGTCAGGTGTCAGTTGTTTGCGTAGGGGGACATCGCATCAGATCATCATTATTGGAGCTGCACAATTGACGTGCCTCAGCACTCCACGGTGTGGGCACGGGTCGTGGTTATTGTGGGATGCACCTCTTTGATATCCAAAAACGACCCCATTCCGTGTTAGGGTGTCGTCTGTTTAGACTCTTTCCCTTTGCTACTTCCTGCATTTTTCCTTCAGAATTGTTTGCTGGACATTATTGATTGTTGGTGTTCCTCTTTATTCGAGGGAGTTGTCACACTTTTCCCAGGAGCCCGTGGAAGCCCCTCCAACTTAACAGCTGATTGCCTACGTGGCTCGGTGCGATCATGCAGGCTGCATTTGCCATAATCACTAGGACAAGTCAACAAATATTCCTAGAATATAGTCCATGATTGTGTATCGCCAAAGGATAGTAATTACAGCTCAACAAATCTCCGCAAAAGAAGATTACCATACTGCGATTTCCGTGATCGCCCTAATTAAGAAAAGAAGGTTCCCAAATAGGCATGGTTGCCATGTCCGGTCCCTGTGATTGCCGAAACTGCTGAGCAGATTTGCGCGGGTAGTATTCGCTTGGGCAATTCTCACCAACCATGATGCCCAAGGATGGCTGAACCAGCTCTCACTCTATAAGACTCTATAAGTACCCCCTATCCACTATATGAAGAGGGGGATTTGTCCTTGCAATCGATTCCTAGAGCGATTGGTCCTCTCTTGTTGAGGAAACTCTCACATTCCAACACCCGGAGAACACGTAACGATCGAAGCCACTCTCTTGCGAGTGCGCACTCTCTAAGAAGTCAGTCCTTGCTGAGGGAACCCGTTGGAGCTCTGTTTTCCACCTCAAAGTCACTCTTAAATCAAGCGCACTCTTTGGAACCCAGTCTTTCAGTCCACTATCAATCCCCAAATACCCATGCGTCCACGCTCCTCACATCCTCTATGTTTCTTTCCTTCATAGAAAAATTACTGATTTAAGTGTCGGAGAATATATTAGGGAGAAAGTCCCGCCATTACTTGACCTTTTGTTTGTTTGTGGTATTGTGAAATATCTAGGTATTCGATGGACGGAGATTAGACCCATTTTAATTTGACCGGCTCGGAGAGATCTGTCGGTTCTCTAATTTATATAATAATGCGAATCCGAAAACGCGTCATTTTTTGTGTAAAATAGATCCAATTTGAAAAGTATATAGTAAAATTGCAGCAAATTAAAAGAGATAATAAAATTAACTGAACTGGAAAAAATATATTGCCATGCCTTTGTCAGGTGGTGCTTGTGTGGTCTTAGAAGCATTCTAACCTAGTTGCAATAATGTGGTCTTGCTGATCAGGAGATAGACAAGTATCAAAACAAAGTCACTTGTTTATAGTTCTCGCCTAATTAGCCCAATAGCACAAATATGTTTAGGTTGTCAATGTTTAGAAGTTCACTTTTCGAAGGGGACATATGAATCGGTTGTCATGAAATTTAGAGGCAAAATAACCATTTTATATGTCGCCCAGAAGTAACGCTTGGCTTGATTCCTATAACATGGGCAGGGATACACTTTGTCCATATCACCAACCCCACTTAGATAGAGATGCTTATGATTATCACATCAAAGCTTCCCTTTAACATTTTTGCCAATTTGTTTCTTCAGGCTGAAAATGAATAACAAGATCCTATAGCTTTTAAGAATGCTTGTTCATTCCAATGGTTCAAAAAGTTGTTTCCATGATTAAATTGGAGAATAATGAGATCTTTTATCTGCTTCATTTGCTTTGAGTTTTTTTGATTCTTTGTTCGGTTGTTTTTCTCTCTTCCTAAACATAGCATCTTTATTGATAGTAATTTCAGTATTTTCCTGCTAAATCTGAACTGGCTATATGATTTAAACAGGCCAAGTCTCTTGAAGCATGCAGTGCTACACCGAAGACTTCTGCTGAAATTCGAAAAGCATCTAAAATATCGAAAGATTCACCGGCACATGGTGTAAATTTAGAACCACCAAAGTTTCATTCATGGCTTGCCAACACATCCGCCAGCAAACTCCTTGACAAGGATTCTTCTCCCAGCAGGTTTCAATTGCGCCCTCTACTCTTGATTTGCAGTAAAACCAGTAAACTGAATCGTTTTTACTTTAGAATTAGCCTTTAAATTGCATAAACTAGGAAACGTCGACTCCTTTAGTTCCCCAGCCAAGAAGATTCTCTGCAATTATTGAAATCACTAATTGCTGCTTTTTAAGGGATGGAAGTACAGGCCAACTGCTGTAGAAACAGCAAGTAACTATTGATTATAAAATGGAATACTACAATTGGCCATGGAATATATATCAGCCAACGTGTATCTCTTAGTATCAATATTTTTTAATATCAAAAAAATATTGATACTAAGAGATACACGTTGGCTGATATATATTCCATGGCCAATTGTAGTATTCCATTTTATAATCAANATAATTATAGATAAATAAAAAATTTGGGGTATTAAAATTAATTTGGATAAAATTTACCATAACTATTCAAATAAGTTGATTATTAAAAATAATCCAATATGGCAAAACTCTTTTAATACGGTGGTAAAGGAAAAAAAATTTGCATCAACGATGTCTGATAGTATTTTATACCATCAAATACGACATATATTAATGCAATCACAATCAATAAAAACACTGATATTTTTTTCGATGTGAAGGCTTGTGTACTTTCTGGCGTCCTTATAATTTTCATTAGAAAACTGTAATTTCCGGCAGGATTCTGATTTTATTTCTTGTGCTAGCTGTGTAATCAATGAACAGAGCGACATTAACAATTCCATCAGTTCTCCGGAAAGTGAGGATGTTAGCAGCGTTGACGCTGCATTCAATCTTCAAGGTAATGCGACTTCTGACGTTGCCATCTCCACATTACCAGCCTGCCCTTCTGCAGCCAAAATTCAGACCAAATCGTTGAGGATTGAAGGTGGGTCAGTTCCTTCAGAGAGCTCACCTGAAATTGCTTCAAAGGATTGGGAGAAATCAGGGTTAGCTGGTAGCCGGCGTGTGCTAAAGCCTCCGCCAGTAACTGATGAAATGCAAACACCTGCAACAGTCTTTGCAACTAATCCAGAAAATCTAGTGAATCTCTCTTCGCGGAAGATGGTCAAGGAAGAAGGCATCATCATGCATGATGCATCAGTTTCTGAAGAAGAAGCTCATGGCCATTCGAGGGAAATTTCTGTTAATAACGAGCTGGATTCAGATTTGAGCTTGTCAGCTTTGCTGAAGCCGCTGCCGTCCTATGGAGATGGTAATCATAAGAACCCAGTGGGTGCTCGTGGAAGGCCCAATGCTGGGAGAACTCATGGGGATAGACCTATTCTTGGCATGGTAGCTGCACACTGGAAGGAAGACGAGGAGTTTTCTCGTCCCTCTCATAAGGGCTGCGGGGCTAATGGAATTCCAAATTCAACAACTAAATACAAGGAGGTATTTTCTAAGCAGCTCACTACTATTTTTTTTTGGTATTTCTATATATCTAGGGTGTTTTGGTACGTGGGTTGTATCATTTTCAGGATCAGAAAGTGAGTTGGCATGCGACGCCATTTGAGGAAAGGTTGGAAAAGGCACTGTCTGAGGAGAGTATTATCTGTCAAAGGTATCCCTTCTTTCCCTGCTGTACTCCATAATTTAAATTGTTGCTGAACAACATTGGCTATGATACCGCTGCTACTATACAGTTTCTGCTTCTTGAACTGAATTACTGCTTATGCAAATATCAGTTGATATTATATATATATAGGCTAATATGTTTTACTATTAAAAATCCTCAATAACGATATTTATTAAGATGATCCTATTAACTTACAATCATTATAAATGTTTTTCTTTTGATATATTTGATACTTATTTTTTAATATATTTAACACAATATAATTAAATCAAATTTGATACTGATATTTTCATCCATGTAATTTACAAAAGGAAAGGAAGAAAAATGTATAGAATTATTTTAGCATAGGCATACATGAGACTGTTGCAGCTTAGTATACACTGAAATTTAATTAGGAGAATCTATGGAGAGATTTCTTAATACTTCATGAATAGAATGAATAATATCCAAAGAGAATTAGGTGATGGAACACCGTTTCTTAAGACTAATGATTTTAGGCAAACATTTAAGCAAGTAATTTTAACGCAATAGAGTTGGAGCGAAAGAAATTCTCCCATAAGGTCTATATCTTATTAGCATAATGACTATTTCTGGAATTAACTTAACTAAAAGGGCCTCTTCAATTCAGTGGTATGGTGATGCCATGTTAAGGTGTAAGTCATCAAAAGAGCTATTTAATGAAACTTTAGCTTTAGCTGGCTGTGACCACTTATGACGTACCACTACCAATCCATACACAAATGAAAAGCAATCTATCTCACACAGGTGAACAAGAAAGCAATCCAACTTTATGTGACTATCGGTACATTATTGTGTAAGATATAGTTTTGCTCCGACTTTTTAGTAAACTCTTACATGGTAAGTAAGGAAGCTGTGTCCTTATCACATAATTGGATTTGGAAAGGGTCCTTATCCTATTTGGTAAAGATGTGGTTTTCTATGAAAGAATACAAGCCACGAAGTGTGTGTACAATAATCCCATCATCTAGCTTGCAGTATACAGCTTCTACCAATGAAATGTTGATGTAGCTAAAGGCATACTTGTGCAACATATATACGCTCAAAAGACAAAAACAAGTGCAGCCCCAGCTTATACCAATTGAGTCCGAGGGCTAGCCACCATATATACAGAGATTGTGGGTCTGTTTTAAAGGTTATATCAGCATCTTAACTTGAAGTTTACATAATCTTTTTAGTTTATATTTTACTGTTGTTTGTTTGTTCGTCGATTATTTGCAGGAGGCCTGTCAGTGGGACTCCCATAGGCATAGCTTTCGAAGAGCATGATGCCACTACTGCTGAATCTCGGATTCAATCATTGATCAGTCCAAAATCTGTGATTTCTTTCTGATGTTTTATACTGCCATTATTACCATGATGTCAATTCCTGTGCGACAACATAATGCTTAATGTAATGGAGTGGGTGCTGTTTGGTGTATTTGAACTCTACCTCATGAATCCTTTTCTTTAACCCGAAGAGCAGCACATGTTTTAGGAAATTTTATCCAATACCATTGAAATTTGCAAATTATTGAAGCAGAGGAAGAAAACTTCCTAGCCATTTGCAATTACTTTGATATCTTCGGGCCTCTTTGATTGCATGGAATTCGGTCGGAATAATAATTACTAAGAATATTTATTGCGTGAGAATTCTTGTTATCTTGTTTGATATTCTCTGACAATACTTATCACTAAAAAATTAGAAATAATTAATACCAAAGAAAATGAATCATATATTGTGAGAGTTCAGGGGATAAATATTCTCAACTGGACCACCAAGATTGCCACCCCAGAAACTAGCAACACCCTCTCCCTGCCGCCATGATGGCGGTAGTAATAGCTATTCTCCTATGGCTATTTATTCTCTAAGCATATCAAACAATGTATTTATTCTGACCTAGTAAACAGCCAGATGCTTCAACCTCAAAGCACACATCCATGGTCAGGAAGCAAGATTAATAGCAAGATTACTATACATACAATCCTGGCCATTAACTCTGGTTCCATGCTTGTTCAAAATCATCAGTGATTTATGAATTAACAGTAACAGAACATTAAGATTTCTCTGTTGCGTGAAACTGACCTCTCATTCATGAAGACCAAATCGATGATCAATTTCTTCAAATGTTGAATTTCCTTTTGGTTTGTCAATGCTGATGAAAGGATCCTACTTGCTCGGGTTGGGCACTGATGGGAATGTCCGAGCTGCTTACTTCTGACTTGGTTGCAATTTCTCTTACTTCGGCAATCCGTGTCTCTGTTGCCTGAATATCATTCCATTGATCATCTCCGATTGACCGTATACTACCTTCATCTACAGCCATCGCAGCCTGACCTGGGCCTGCTTTGTTCATATTCTCATCGGCTGGGTTGACATGCTTTGTTATCGTAAGGTCATTTCTATTATCCGAGCAAGATTCTGTCCTCTCCTGAAGAACCTGCTTCGTATCAATCTGCTGTCTGCCAAGGGGAAAACAATCCTGATCCATCAGTATTAAATATGACTATGTTGTGCTATGTCCGAAAGTTAGCATCACCAAGGCGAGGCCCCACATAAAGCAGAAAAAAGGGCAATTCTGTTCACCACGCTCCTACATTGTGAGGTCAAAGAAGGGTTATATGTATATAGCCTTATCCTTTGATTACAAAATGGTTGTCTTGATTGTCTAACCTAGTGACCTCCAGGTCACATTTCAGGGTATTCATTGTCTGTCCCAACGTGAACCATTTTTTGACCAGAATTGTTTGACCGGTTTGGCAAAATCAAAAACTGAAACTAAACCAATTTGGTTACACCAATTAACTGAACTTAAACATCATAATATTTGCATTCAAATGACAAACATATAACAACTAAAATTTAAAATTGCAAAAAATCCAAACAATATTCTAGTGTACAAATTATGACTTTCAACAATAATTTAGCAGCAAGTTGCAAATAATATAAGTTTCATTCAACGGCAAACAATTATATATATATATATATATATTCAGTTATATATTTATATATCACTTTTTTGGCTACCTACTAGTTAAAAATTGTTAACCCAAAACCAAACTGAAACCCAATAATTTTTTAATATATCAACCCAAAGCCAAATTGAATGGTTTAGTTATCCTATTTTTAGATTTAATTTTATTGGTTTCAGTTTAATTTATCAGGTAAACGGTTTTGCTGAACAACCCTAGTCACAATAGAGCAGCTATATCATTGTGCTAAAGCTTATGCTCTTGTCATAAAAAGCAGATTGGCGTCCTGAATCTTAATCTCAAAAACTGGTCATTATGCCTGAAGAAAACATTCTTGAGACAAATTCCTCTTCACTGTATTGCCTCTTCACTGTATTGGCTCAAATCTCAGCTGTAGATTATGTCTTTGTAGTAATCAGAAAACTGATCAATTTTTGGAGCAAAAAGCATTAGATAAGCAGAAATTATGCACTGCCTACTTCTAGACCTAATTTGATGTTTACACCATACAATGTGCCAGACCAACTTGATAAAAGTCTCATGACAGCTTTAGGAAACAACTTCAGATACATGTATGCTTATACCATAATTTTCACAATTTCGGACAATCTTTCGCACCACTTGGTTTGTCAGGTGGTCAGGCATTTCACCTCACATATGGGAGCTGGGGTGTCAAAGCTTTGGTGGATCCAAATATTTGAGGTAGTTTGAATCAGATGATATAGATTTACCCCCTTCCCAACATCATTATACCCAAAAAAGGTTATGGTTAATCTTATTTCTGAAGCAGAAGATCAGTCACTTGCTTTGTTGCTGCCTCAATAAGAATAAATCATCCTCAACAATTTCCCATTACAGAACTTCTAATCTATGCTAGGCATGTTTGAAAACATTGGTATCGTTCAAGGCTATATCAGTATTAGATACATCGGATAAATGTATTGGTATTAGACATGTTAGAAAGAAAAAAATTATGAAAATTGTAAGCTATCAGGATCATATCAACTGACATATTGCAATATATCATTAATAAGAAAACATATTGCAATATTATCGCGGTATTAGAGGGTGCCAATATAGATATTTGCATCAATGGTGCTAGGTTAATCGCTTTAGAAGACCATATTGTCCACCAAAGGAATTTTAAAAGTTGCAAACTGGATTATGCAGATTCTACTGTGCAAAAGCCATGTAGCAGAGACATTGTGAGAAGGGTTGAGATTATATAACCTTTGAAGTTGCACTTGTACGGCGTTAACATAAGTCAGGAGCTCTTGCTTGTCCTTAACAGCTGCAGATTCCCTCTGCGCAGCTTCCTTAATTCTGGCCTCCACATCAGTCTCTGCAGTCCTGGCCTTCACCTCAGCTCTAGCAACAGCCGCTTCTGATATCAAAATACGTTCCCTGGCCTTGGCAAGCTCGGATCGCCATAAATGTGCCTCCTGAATGGCAGAGTCTCTCTGCCTTGTCAGTTGGTCGAGTTCTTTTCTTAGAAGCACAACCCTTTCTTCAGACTCCCTCAGCTATATGTTCAATGATGTACCCAAACAAAGGGGCATAGGAAAATATAAGCAATGAACATCAGACATAAAAGAAAGAAAATTTGAATTCATACTTACCGGATTCACAGTGTGGCATGTGTGCATACAAGAAAGCTTCATCTTTCATTAAGGATTTGATTGTGAATATCACTAAAGATGCGTAATGCAGGGAAGTTGTACGCAAGGGCACTCAGAGAATCCAGAAATTATGTCCAAAGTTACGAGATGACCACCTTATTAATTTGGAAGTAAATTTAACAACAACCCCCCCCTCCCCCCCCCGGGGCACAAAAAAAAATACAGAAGCAGCAGCTTGCTTCACACATCTCTAATCGGCGTGCAGTTCCCCCGAGTTTCCATTAAGATTATCAAATATAAAATCATCAAATAAGAAAAGATGAGATTTCAAGCACACCTTCACCATAGCTGACTCCAACTGCTTATCAGAACATTCTTTTAGACTCTGCATTTCAGTGGAAAGAAATCTTCTTTGCTCATCCATTAAATGAGCTGCAGATGCTGCAGCCTCTGCTGCTTCGGCTGTATCAGACAGTTTCTCTGCCATTTCCTTTATGGTTGAATCCCGTTCACGGAGCTTCCTTGCCAAGTTCTGTAGTTCTTCATCTTTTACTTGCAGCGTCTCCTAAATGGAAAAAAGATGAGAACCAAAATATTTCCAACACAGATCTAGACAACATGACTAAATTTTCAGAGTAAGAAGACAAATGCCAGAAATGTACCCCAATTTTATACATAGGCATTTCATGTAAGGGTCAATACCTTTGTTACACCTTAATTTTCGACCATCAAAACAGTGTACAACAAAAAAAATCAAGATGCGTCTTTTTTGTACCTTCATGATTGTTTTGTCGTCCATTTGGCCGTCGGGAGATTTGTTCAGAACCGTTCCTAAAGCATTTCTCAATGATATCTTCATAGCTGCCTCAATTTCTTTAGAGGCTTCCATTGCAGTTGAATTAGCAGCGGCAACTACAGTAGCAACTGTTCCAAGTTTTGCAGTTCCACTACCACTCAGTGAATTCACAGCCTCTTTATGAGCCTTTAAAACCAACTGCGTTGCACTGGTTGCAAAGACAATGTTAAGAAGAATTGTGCAGCAAAGAGGTGCAATTGTGCATGAACTTTTGCATCATTCAAGTGAACAAAGTTTTAATAAACTGGCAACATCCATTTTTTAAACGTAAGTGATGTTCAAAACCTCACTGGTACTGAAAGAACAGCAAATAGGAAACAAACAAGAAAATTGGAAGAGGTGGTGAAAAAAATGAAGAGATTACACTCCCCCAAGAATAACCAATATGACATATTTACACAGCTTAAAGTAACGATCTTTAAAACCTCACAAATTGACAGTCACATGACCAAACTCAATGCTTCATTTCAATGTATCCTTTAATAGATCCCCTATGGAGTCCTCCATCACATCTTGAAACTTGAAAGTCAACACAACATCATCACCAAGCAGGAATAGCAGTTGGGTCAGTTCATCAACAGCTTCCACAGCTGGAAAGTAAATATCTAGCGACCATTGGTGCAAATTTTGGTTAATATGTATCGGTATCGAGAACCCTAATACCATGATAATATCGCGATATATTTTTGTATCAACTAATACAGCTAGGCTGATATTTAAAATATCGGCCAATACAATCAATATATTTACCGATACAATATTTTCAGCTTATGATTTTTAGAAATTTTTTTTTTCTGTCCGATATTATCCAATACTGATATGTATTATTATCCAATATATCCAACTCCGATATAATTGTGACCGATACTAATACTGATATTTTTATCCATGCTAGCAACCATCCAATTCAGCAGCTATTTTTGTAGCTCAAATTAGCTTACAACAAGCTGGTCTAAGTAAAATATTTGCAGAAGGCCAGAGAAAGACTTTCTAACAAGGGTTCAAATAAGAAGGCATGCCATTCACATGCAAATACATGTAATTAGTACTGAGGGCCAAAAGGTTTAGCTTCTCTGTCCCTGCTCCCCAAACAAAGTGTTTGTACCAGCTACAAGGATCAGTGTTCTTGAGGTTCTAAGACAAGATGATCCACATGCCACCTAATTCAGACTGACAGATAAGGACAGGTAGAAGATTAGATGGGTCTAAGAGAACTTAAATGTAATACTTCTATTTAGGCTATCCCATCAACTACTACTCGCTTTCCACAAATTCTCAACTGTGGCAAGGACTACGAAGATAATGAGAGAGAATCTCTTGTCTAGATGGACTCGCAAGAAGGAGCATCTTAGTTGCCAAGGCAGGTTAATCTTAGGAGTCCAGAATCCAGATTGAAAACCAGAAGTCTGTAAACCTTTTTATTCCTAGTGTTTATAAAATTGTGAACTCTGAAAGAAGAGAGAGATAGGATGAGAGGACATCTTGTATGTCAACACAAAAGCTGCAGAACTAAAATCTCAAAAGGAAAGCTAGCCAATCTTGCTGGAGGACTGAAAAGACATCTGCTACATGTTTATGCACAAATACAAGGGCAAGCAAAATATACAACATATTTCTGAACATGAAAACTTGGCAAGATGGATCTGGAAACAGTCCAGCATTTCAATCATACGAAAATAAAAAACACAAATAATGACACGGAAAAAGGAAATGATACGAATAGGACACAATAACACAGTTTTTATTTAAAAAGGACATGACATGGTAGTGACTCATTGACCAAAAGTCATAGTTTGTTCTTAATGTAGGAGTATCATTGATTGAAAGCCATTATTCTACATTAAATAGGCTTTTAAAACCCAATACCCAAGCAAATGGCACATTAATAGACTATAAACTCTCCCTCGCTATTTTTCTAGGTCAGGAGAAAATAGTTCGTTCTTAATGTAGGAGTATCATTGATTGAAAACCACTATTCTATATTAAATAGGCTTTTAAAACTCTATATCCATGCAAATAGAATATTTATGGACTATAAGCTCTCCCTCCCTATTTTTCTAGGTCAAGGGAAAATAGCCACATGAAAATACTTTGCTAATCTCTTGTGCTCTCTAATTTTATGCAGAATTGTAGAACACCACAAGCTTTCTCTCTATATTATTCATAAGTACTAGGTTCGAATAACTAGTTCTCTCAAACAAGAGATTATACTGATTTTTTCACTAATTAGCATAAAACTAAGTTCATTAAAAGACCCCAGATGTTTTAAAATTTTTTAAAGGTAAAGCACGATCCTAGCGAGTCTCCAATGTGCTGAATCACATAAAAAGTCAAACATGTATGGTGGAGAGTCTCTACCTCAGAGAAAGTGTCTGTGCTTTCTAGAGAAGAAGTAACTCGTCACCTCTCTCTCCTTAGGCGTGGCCAAAACCCAAAATATCATCAGGAAATATTCTTCAATGGAATATGACATGCTAGAATTGTTACTCAAAACAAACAGTAATATTGGAATTGAGGTGCTAAAGAATGCAAGCAGGCATGATAAATTGTCTCACAACTCTGTTGAATTGTACCCAAAACCCAAAATATCATCAGGAAACATTCTTCAATGGAATAGAACGCACTAGATTTGATACTCAAAACAAGCTACAATATTGGAATTGGGGTGCCAAAGAATGCAAACAGGCATGAAAATTGTCTCACAACTCTGTCACCACCCTAGCCATCAATACCTTGTCATCACAGAGGCTATCACATTGTAGGTCAATATCCTTTTTTTGGTGACTATAAAATTTTATTTTGGGTCTAATGATGTCTCATTTACTGAAGGGGAGAATCAACCTGTCTCACCGCCCTTTCCATTTATGGACATCTGTGCATGCCTAATGGGTTTAGTCACTATTCATAGACGTGAAACTAATACTCATGTTCATAGAGGAAAGACAGGGGAGATTTCTGCACAGAAAACTCACTGCAATGTTGATACCCAAGCTCTTGCTGCACCAGGAGTTTCTGCGCAAAGAAAATAGTCCTTTTTCTGTGGGGTCCCAATATCTGAATGGTACAGTTAAGAAGCTGGCAAGTATGGTCTTTCTATTAAACAATGTGAAGCAGTTTTTGACTGAAATAAATCCACAGAAGCTAAAATATTTGCTGGGACATTTAATTGTTCAAATATCCTATTGAGGATACAGAAGCAGCAGTCTTCATACTTTGGTAGTCCACTGAAGCATTGATGATGAGTTAAAACATTAGCGAACAATCAACAAAATTGTAGAAGCTCAGGAAAGAATGAAAACTCAGTAGTATATATCTTACTGGAAATTTACAGGAGACAAGGCAATTACACTATTAGCATCAAATATAATGGTACCCTTTACTGTAGGCTCATTTCTCCTCATCCTGCAGCCGATCGTATTGAGTAAATAAAGAATGAGTAAGCTTTCACTAACAATAGAATGAAGCCGGAGGAAACAAACACCTTGGCTACTTGCATGCATGCTGAGAGACATGTCAATTACAGCAAACACTTACTTGTATTCCATTTTGCCGGTGGTAGGATCTAAGATCACCCATCTTTCATTCCATTTCCTCAACTAATCAAAATAAGGAAAAGTCAAAGAAGCTAATAGTTAGCACAAAGGCAATTTCAGCAAAAATAAAACTTCCAGGAGACTAAGGGCATCAATATCATATTTGAAAATCCCATAGTGAATAATTCTTATTGATAGACGTACAACTTATTAATATTACGTCTGGAAAAAAAAATTACTACTTGTTGATACTTCCTCATTGAACCTTGTGAATATTTTTCTTCCAGAAAATTATGTTTTGCAGGCTTGGTTTCCATACTTAAAGTTCCCTCAGGCTTACTACCCTAACTGAATGCTTCTGGTTACCTTAAAACAAAACATATAGTCTTTCTTGTCATCCATCCACTCAAATTCAGTTATAACGACTCAGATATATGATTATGTCCTCACACTACAAATCCAAAAAGCAAGTGCTATACAAATGCAAATAGAGACAAAAGAATAACATTTTTAAGAACATTCCAATTACAAAATGTCATGCTCACAGTTGTCACCTCATTTTGTTCCAATTCCTTCTATGATTTCTCACCTTTTTTCACTTAAAGACCTAAATACTCCTAACCAAGATGGCAAGACTTAGAGCAACAGAAAGATTACTTCATTATGACATAAATGATGCAGGTTCAATCTATTTACAACCAGTAAGCGGTGAACAGAAATGTCGCATGCATTCAACTCTTCCTAGATCATAGGAGCCATGTCACTAGCCACCTTTTATGTTGGGTGCAACCAAACTCCATTCTCTGTGCAAATTTCTTTTAAGCCAGCTGAAAGAGGGATGCGCACCCCTAGCGCCACCTCATCAGAATTCTTCCATCTTGTTTCTAAGAAACATCTCAGAAACCTTAGGATAGTGGCCTAAATTTTCTCCTTTCTTGTTTGATTTACAGGGAGGCAACAAGGGCTGAGACTTCATAATTGCAGGGTAGCAGAACTACCTCCTTCACTCAATCACCACTCATGCTAGATAAAGGTGAGATTTGAGCACTATGCTCTTATATGTC
The DNA here is from genome assembly GCA_025585075.1 of Nepenthes mirabilis. Lineage (NCBI taxonomy): Eukaryota > Viridiplantae > Streptophyta > Magnoliopsida > Caryophyllales > Nepenthaceae > Nepenthes > Nepenthes mirabilis. Next base: position 21,748 of record JAODPA010086920.1, read on the forward strand.
TCCTCTTCCTTAGCAAGGCCCATTGTCACACCTATTCTTGTTAGACAGGCATAATCCAAAGGGTATTCTCTTACATACCATTTGGTTGGATGGAATTCCTTTTCCATTTCAACCAAATTCACCATACAAAATATTCCCTCTTTTGTCCAGAAATTTTGGGTTGGAATAGTTATTCCGACAGAAGTAGAATAAGTAACACCAAAGAAAGGGAATAAATATGTTAGATGCCACGGTGGCCACACATTAGGCCACTTCTTTGGCCAATCTAATTATCCATCTGATGGACATAATCACCCACCCAATCTGAAAATTTTTTATTCCTATTGTATTCCATTTCAGAAACAAAATGTTATGGTAGAGTTTTGTTTTCTCCATTATGACAAGGAAGCTCCCTACCCACCTGTCATCTAGTATAAGGTCACAAAGTGAAAGGCAGATACATAGATAAACCTGCACGAACATATGCATTACAAATGCCCAACGACTCAAACCATAGGCCTTTGGGGAGAAAACACAAGGGGTTTGACATTCGAATTAAATCTCTTTCCTATTGTGTGTAGCCAAACTTTGTCAAGATTTTTCTACCCCAAAAGCATAACATCATATGTCAAAAAATTCTTTAAGTAATGGATGTGAAATTACAATAGGCTCATTGCAGGCTAAACTATCACAAAAAAAAAAAAAAAAAAATCTCATTATATATCTTAACCTTGAAATATACTATCCACACCTACTTCTTATGCACGAAAGAATACTGTCACTTTAACTTCCCTTCATCAATGCACACACACTTTCTTACCTTCAATAATATCTGCATCACATCACAAACCTTAAACTGAATCCTCAATATTCCTTTTGGTGATGGACACACCATCCCGTCAAAAGTTAATTTAAGACGCACTATCTTGCCGATGAGGCCTGACCCAAGTTGGTAAAGAATCAGCTTGAGGTGTTGTGAGCAAGAGGTCACGAGTACAATCCCCCGCCCCCCCTGGTTTTGCATCGGTTAGAGAGACTAGTTGAGCAGCATATACTGATACGTGTGATATACTAAAATGTCTAATTTAAATCGTTTTCATTTTCCCTTCTCCAGTATCAGGGATTTCAAATTTCATTGCTGGAACAATCAAGCCTTTTCCATCAAGCCTGTAGCTGAACGGGAAATCTACCTAACTCTATTCTCAATTGGAAGAAAGACTACTTTTACTTGTACGACAGAAGATCAACTACGTAGTAAACTCGAACAGCCAAGCTAGATTATCAAATTCAACAGTAATTTAATTCGTCATGCCGATCAAACAACCAAAGGACATTTGTGAGCGAGAGAGAGAGAGAGAGAGGCACCGCTTCGGAGCGTTTGAGAAGAGGCCCCTGCAACAAATTTCTACCGGAGCTAGAAGCTAATTGTCGTTTGATCTTATCAAGGCTACTCGCCGTGTCGTCAATTCTCTGTGACAACAAAAAAAACCCTATATTAATCTAGTCCGTATCTGTTTCTTTCCCTTTTCAAGCTCCAAAAACTTGATCGGGAGATAGTATCATATAACAAATGAAGGAGAAAAAGGAAGGAGAGAAATGTTTGCTGGAGCAGATAGGAAAAGGAGAGAGAAATACGAACTGTGGAAGCCATTGTAGACGCCAATTGATAGCTCTCGATTAGCCGGAGACTCCAGCAGCTCACACTCAACGAATCAATATTGCCAGAGCCTATCCTTCGAATCCTCCTCGATTTCCTTCGAATCCTCCTCGGTTCCTTCAATGAAAATCTCCCATGAAATCGTATCTGTCGTTAAGAAATTGAAGTCAATTATCCTTCTTCATTCCACCGAGACTGAAAATTAAGGTTTTTGGTTGCGCCTGATCAACGTTAATTCTTTTTTTAATATTTTAAATTTTAATTTTTTTAAAAAAAATTNCACGCACATATATCCATATGTATATCACACACACATATATATATATATATACACCCTCACATATCCTGCCATCCAAATCCACACACACTCACAGTTACACAACACACTGACTATACACACACTCACAATTACACACTGTCCCTGCACACCCACGCACAGACCCACACTCTCACAAACACACAGCCTCACACGCACAGCAGCACCCACGCTGCACACACATGTACGCATACGTAGACATACTTTGCATATCCATCGTCACGTACGTATATACATTTGTTTCGACTGCCCAAATCACACACCCACACGTACACACATATACGCACACGTACACACACCGTATAACTGTACACATACGCATACCCACTCTGCCACCATCTTCAATTTCGACTGCCCAAACAGAGCACATGCTCTGTTTCTTCCCTTCATACGTTCGCACCGAAAACATGAAATTCAAACCTCTAAAATCTCAATTTGTAATACAAGGATTTCGTTAATTATTTCGCCCCAAATCACCGTAAACCCTCGACTTCTTCCTTCGTTTCTCAACGTCTCTGTTTTCCCCAATTTTCGACTCCCATAACCAACGCCAATTTTTCCACAAATTTCAGCACGCCCATGAGAAATCAATATCATTGAGAAGAAATGAATAGTTTCACTTGCATAAACGAGAGATTACGAATTTGCTTGCAATCGAAAGAGAAATGAAATTAAGGGGGATTCACTTGCAAATTGAGTAGAATGACAGTGGAGGGGTTCACTTGCCTCAATCCTTGCTTTTCTTCCGGCAACGGCGGCAACTCCACGAATCGACGACGGTGACTTCGACGGCAGCGGCAGCGGCGCAGAACCACGACGACAGCTAGGGTTTTGCTCCTCCCGATTTCCTTCCCCAACCTCTCCTTAAATAGGGAAATTGTTTGGGATCTCAGCTCCTTCCTTCCTCCTTGCCGCCTATCTCGTTCGCCGTTCCTCTTTTCTCTCTTTTCCTTCCCCTCTTTTTCCTCCTTCTCCTCCTCCTTCGTTCGCTTCCCTCCTCTC
>JAODPA010086931.1:0-17422 GCA_025585075.1 Nepenthes mirabilis
AATATATCATAAATAAATTATAAGTAAATAAGATATAATTTTACGATCAACCGCATCGTCTTTTAAGCCGTATAAATAACGACAGGAGCAGCGATGCCTTTCGTATTCTACCGTATCATCGCCACCGTCAATCATATTGGTTCTGTCGGGAATCAACGGCAGAGATCGTCGAAGTCCCGTCACATTACATGTGTCTTCGCATACGCAGCAATATCTTCTCCGCCGGCTTCGAGCCCTAATCGGATGAATATTTTCCATTGAAGATCTGTCTCAAATCGACCTGCCAGAAAATAGCGGTCTCCGATCTTCACCTATTTGCAATCTCTCTGAATACGATCACCACTTTCAAATTCGACATTATACGACTCACCTCTTCTTCTTTCTGTCTGTCTCTCCGATTTTCTCTCTTGATTTCTTTTGATCAACAGATGAATGTTATGAAGCTACTTCTACATGAAAAAGTCGAGGTTGGTGCAAGCATTCCGATTCGATCCAGTTGCATCTGATAATCTGATCTTTGTCGTTTCATTTGCGCGTATCAATTACTGAAAAATTGTGTTAGAAAGGATGATCTATGTAGTACGTCTTCTACTATATCGCTGGCGGTTAAATCGGCAATTGAGCGAATGAATTTTGATGCATCAGCTGTTGATTTGAGTTTTTCCATATGTGCATTTTTATTTCACGTAATTCGCATTTTATATGCTTCCTTTTGCAAGTGAAAAAAGCGAATGAATATTGTTTCGTGAAGCAGTAAGCTCGCTTCTAACAGCATGGTCATTGCTTTCAGGTTAACTATTACTGCCATAATGTTGCTGCATTTTCTCCAGGATGGTGAATTAGAATGCAGATGTGGAATAGTTTTCGCTGAAATAGACATTTACTTGTGTTATTGGAAAAGGTAGAATAATAAGAGCGCATCTACTAGTCTTCTTTAAATCAAAATTTGTTTATTGAAAAGGAGAATAATGAAAGTAATATCTTTTTGATTGATTAAATGCTTGAAGTGACTTGATCGACCACATATATAATTATCAGAACGGCCACATTCGGATGATTTTTAGGTTGTTTAGATTTGATGCGAGAATCATGCTATCATTACATGTCAGTGTCACTGCTTTTATTTTATTTTATTCTATGTATTCGTTTCGTTTGAAGAACTCATTTTTGTAACATTTCTGTGGCTATGGTAAATTACTGGGTCTAGTATGTAATCCAGCTTGTAGACAAAAGATTGCATTTTTGCTATTGTTTTCATTGGATAATGCATAAAGAGAAGTAGTGCATTTATTACCTTATTTATAATAAATAATCCTTTGCTTGAGTTTACTGGGTGAGTGGGTGTTGGGTTGAGCTGATATGATATGAAAATTTTAATATCTGAAAATGGTGCTTAGATGTGTTGAAAGCTGATAAGTGGTGTATTTTAAGAATTTAAGAGGTGTTATTTCCTCCTTGGTTTTTCAAGCTCATTAACTTTTTATAGGCACCTAAAAGTTTAGTGCCTCTAGCAAGAGGCTCCCGAACAAGTGAATTTTTTTTTTCTTCCCTCAATCCTTTCTAAGATCCTTTGAGCAAATAACACATCACCTGTACAGCTATTGAAATGGAATTGCTGAGCTTTTTAATAGATTAAGAATCATGACAATCCAAACTATTTAGTGTGTGTAATATTAATTGTAATAGAGGAAATAAGTGGTGATAATATAATGGGGGAAATAAGTGGTGAAATTAAGTGTTGAACTTAGTGCTGAAATCAAGTTATAGAAAGTGTCTGAAGTATATGTGAATCTGAACACAATTTATTATTTTGCTGAAATTTATAGAGGAAATAAATGGGGAAAGTTAGTGTTGGACCAAGTTCTGGAATTAAGTAATAAATTATGCCCAGATACGTGTGGATCTAAACAACAAGGATGCATTGCTGAAAATTAAGTGATAAACGAAGTCATGCATTGATAACTAAGTTCAAATAAATAGTGATTGAAGTGTTTACATTATATGGTACTATGAAGATTAGTTAATGTTTTATCCCTAGAATGTGACTTGATGTTTGAGGTGTGTTTATCTGTTTCTTTGATACTAGGCTGATTAAAGCATGCTAAATTACTTCGTTGCTTCTCAGGTGCGACAAATTGAGGCTGGGCTACGTGGCTCATGGTACCAAGGAGTGGTTGTTGGAATTTCAGATTTCTGCCGCGAGGTTGAATATGATGAACTCTTGTGCGAGTCAGGAGATTCAAAGCTCATTGAGTCCATACCTGTCACTGGGGCAATCAAGGGTATTTACCAACATCCGTATGCTAAATCACACCATCGTGGTCGGATTCGGCCGCTGCCTTCTCTTCCAAAACAATGTTCTATAATTTCGCGGTTAAGATTTGGAGTTTGTGTTGATGCTTTATTTGAGGAAGCGTGGTGGGAGGGTATAATTTTTGACTGTGATGATGGGTCAAATGAGCGGTCCGTGTTTTTCCCAGATGAGGGTGATGAACACAGGTTCAAAGTTACTGACTTACGTGTCAGTTATGATTGGGATGAGTTCTCTGGCAATTGGAGAGAAAGAGGTGTCTGGATGTTGGTAAAACTTGCCCAAGAGCGTGATACAGGCATTCCTCCGATTCACATCAAGTATATCTGGTCTCACTTGGGAGTAAACTATGGCTTTTTGAAAATGATTTCAGAGTGGACCTGTGGTTCTTACTGCATTTGGAAAAAGTATTTCACTGAAGTTGTTTGTGACATTGTAGCTAAAACAAGTCGGCGAAGCCTTGGTTATCCCAATAATTGTCGAGTGTTTGCTGTGATAGATGGACATAATAAGGCTAAGAGGTCCCACTGCAGTGACATAAATGGATCCTCTGTCAGTAGATCAATTCAGAAAAGGAAGGGAAAAGGATCTGCTCAAGCAGTTAGACAAAAGCAGCAGTATTATTGTGCAGCTAGCAAGAGGGGGCACCTGACAGTTGATCTTAAGAAAAATCAATTGGCAACAGATGTGGTAGACGGCAAGAGTGCAGAGATTCCTAGTGCATTTTCTGTCCAGTTAAGTGGAAGCGACAATCATGATGCTTTTCTTACTGAAAAACAGCAATTCGATGGGATGAAATCTGGTCTTCCAAAGCATAAACATTTAACAGTTTCCAAAGGTGTGCAAAAATGGTTCCTGGAGGATTGTCAAAGAAGTGGGATGAAACTGTCAAGTGATGTTAGTCTGCAGCAAGCTAACAGAACAACTCAAAATGTCAGCAGTACGGTTGCCAATGCTTGCCGTGTTGAAAATAACCAAAAAGCATCTCAAAATGGTCCTTCCATCACAAAACGACTTTTGAAGGATAGCAAGATGAATCGAAAGAAATTTAAGCCTGTGGTAAGTCACAAGCATAGTTTAAAACGATATGGAAGCAATGGGTCCAAAATGGAAAGAGGAATTGTTTTGGGTATGATTTCAATTGTACAACATAATCGATCAGTCAAAAGGAGGAAAAATTTGAGGATGCCAAGCCAACCCAAGAGGATCCTTGCTAAAAGGTTTCCTAAGGGCAGCCAAGGGCAGAGTGGTATAAAGGTGACTCATGGCTTTAGCAACCATAAACTTCATTTGAAGATAAAAAAGAGAGTCCCAAAAAAGATTCAGAAAGCCAGTGCTAAGACTAGTTCCAAAAAAGCGGAAGTGCCGGAACCTGTACAAAAAGATCTTTTGAGCAGTTCTTGCTGTGGACCTCAATACATTGGAGCTTCTGGGGATGAATTTAGACTCCAAGATGTGGTAGCTAGTCTGAAAAGGGTAAGGCTAAAGAGAGCCAAACGGTGTGACTCAGTTTGCTTCATTTGTCAGTATGGAGGCGACCTTCTTCCTTGTGATCACTGCATGTCATCATACCATTTTACCTGCGTTAATCTTGAGGTGATCTCCCTTTCTCTAGCTTATCCAACATGGCTTCTAAACTTCACGTGGATAATTGTCTATTTTGAATAACAACAAACCCACTCAAATCAAATAACAAAACTTATAACCGGAAAAAGAAAGAATGAAATAAAGAAAACTTAAATGAGATGATTATAACCCCAAGCATTGTTATTGCACTTGTTTTCTTCACTCTTTTGCAGCATGTCCTCACTTGATTGCATTGTCTACGTAACTTAAGCCAGTGCCATATGCTGAAAATCAAACTATTAATGCTTTATGCTTTTTTTTTTTCCAAATATTTTTAGGTTCTCTTGTACCTTTGACCTTTTTTTTTCTCTCCCTCCCTCTTTGTTTTGTGTGTGCTCCCCTGAACCACCTTTTCCCCTATGGGGGAGAGGTTGTGGGGTCCCATTTATGTGGCAAACATTGTTTGACTTGACAAGAGAACTACTATGCTTAATCGCCTATTAAAACTTGTTTTTATTAATTTTCAAGCGTATTAGCCAAAAAAATCAACTGGTAATTACAAACCATTTTATGCTTGTTGCGTCACCCATGAGAGCCAAAGCTATGCAAACATTTGCACAACCGAAACAAACTATAACTCAAGACCTTTGATGTGTTTGCAATCCAGATAGTAGTTACTCCCAATCCCCTCTTAAAGAATCAACCATGTAGAGTATGGAGAGCTTGTTGAGCTTTTTGCTCTTGCATCTTGGACTCGGATATATTTTCCAAATTTTATCCTCCACTCTGTCAGACTTGTCTATATTTTCCAAATTATTCATCTATTTTTCCAATATATAAAAAATCTAAGTATCGCTCTCCCTTTTGAATGTTTGTTTCAGACGTTGGTACTTCTCAGCAAAATAGAGTCCTAGCCACTATGCTTTTTCAAAATGAAATGGCAATGGGATGGGGTCATGCCGTGCATCCTTGCCCCTGCTCCTAATCTTCAACTTTTTCAATAGAAAAAGTCACTTTAACATAGCAAGTAAAGTCTAAAACCCATCACAGTAATAAAGCTAGGGATTCTTCACTATCCGTATAAGCGGCTGAGATTCATTTAACAAAGTGATTTCCTCCTCTTAGGGGCTGTCACACAAATGGTTAAGGCTCTGCTTTTGAGAAGAGACCTGAAAACTAACCCAGAAAAAAAATTAGAGCCTAAAAAGCTCTTTAATATAACAAAAAGTATTATACAAGATAATTGAGGCAGGGTTGGGCAATGCACCGAATCCCTATCCCCAACCAGCCCAATCCCATTGGGGGTTTTCAAATTTCTTCCAAACCTCCCCCAATCCTCAACTGAAAAAAAAAAACCCCCCACTTGCCTCATTTAGGCTGGATTGGCGTGGGGCACCAGTGGGAGGGCCGGTGAGATTGCCATTCATATGCTGGATGATGATGGGAGATTATTTTTATTTTTTAGGGGAGAGGGAGGGGGGCAAGTGATGATGGGAGACGTTGAAACTATTAATGGCTGTATCTCTACTCGGTTGCAGTTAAGTGTTAGGTACTGTTTTCTCTAGCATCCTCTCTAAATAATTGTTCATGCTAAGCACATGCTGATTGTTTCCAACCCAAAGATGCTTACACTCGATTGCAGTCTGAATAGGAGGTACCCCTTTTTCGTGACATTCACACTAACTCTATATTTGGTTGGAGGAAATAGAAATTCTATTCCCTCATTATTCCCTAAGAATAGATATACTTTCGTTTGGTTACAAATTTAATCAGGAATAAATATTTTCATAGGAATAGTTATTCCCACATATGTGGGAATAATTATTCCTACTGTTGGGTCCCATGTCCTAGCCCATGAAGGATTCTGCAGCCCACGAAAGGTTTAGAAGCCCGCGCAGGCTGGTTGGCAGCCCAACCCAGTAACTGGAATGCATAAAAGGCCACGCTGGCAGAAGGCAACGAGACTCTGCAACGCATTTAATGCGCAAACAACCAGAAGGCATGGGGGCAGCCAATGGGAGAGCAGCTGGCGCGGCGCCAGCGGCTCACGCAACCGCCTGCAGGCAACCAACCAATCCCCGCTCAGGGGAAAATCAGGCGTGACCGGCAACGCTCAGAAGCGTGCCAGCCACGGCAAGAGGACAACCGACATGACCGGCGGTCCACGACAGCGACCAGCGGCGAAGGAGCCCTCGCAACGGACACCTTGACGCCCAGAGTCCAACGAGAGGGGGCCTATAAAAGCCCCCACACCCCACAGAGAAAGGGACTTTTGGACTTTTTGGACTCCGAATCCCTCATTCTCTAATCAAAATACACAGCTGCAGTCTGTGACGAAATCACGAAGGAACAAGAGTTGGAACTGAGGAACACCTCACTTCCATTGGCAATAGCTAGCTCTTTCCACTCCCCCAACGTCTACTCAGACTCAGGGAAAGTTAGCCACCCGCTGCGGTGCACCAAGGGAGCCAGGCCTCCCACCACCTGCTCACTGCATTCTCCACATCACCATTCACGCACCCGTTACGCTTTTACAGCATTCATCCGCGCACCGCCCTTCAGCGTGCGCCATTTCCGTTTATTGCGGGAATCTGCTGACTTGAGCGTCGGAGTGGCTTCGGTGGGAGAAATCCTGCCGGACCCCTGACCTCTTGTTTGTTTGTTTGTGTTGTGCAGGTCCAGGTTCATAGAGACGGAGACCGGACCCTTCTCCGGACGCAACCGCGTGTCTAGGAATCCGAAGGCTCTCTAATCCGTACGACAACCGCGGACCCGGGACGCAACATTGGCGCCGTCTGTGGGAAACTGACGAGAAGCCAAGTGTCTCTTTCCCACCTTACTCCTGAACATCAGAAGATGGTAAACACGCGAGCACAAGCTAGCGCTCCACCGATGGAGGTCGTTGCCCAGAGTGAAGCTCCCCCTGCCGGGAACCAAGCGAACGACCGTCCAGAGCCCGATGTCCACCGCCTGGCTGCGGACGTGGGCTATATCAAGCTAGTCCTTCGCGCCTTGTGTGAACATACGGGAGCCCCGTGGCCGGGGGCTGCCCCTCCAGCATCCCAGGCCTCCACCTCCAGGAGAGCGAGGCGCAGAGAGACCGCTCGCAGGAGGTGAGCCAACTAGCTAGATGACGCCGCAGCCCCGGCGGCCCGAGGCGGAGAAGATCCCAACGAAGCGGAGAGTCATCCCGCCCGCGATGACCGGGAGGGTACCCCTGAAGGGCGTAACCCCTGCAACTCGCGCGGTAACGGGAGACCGACAGCAGCCGGCTCTAACGACGCACGAGCCACTTAGGCGGAGAGTCGCCACCCCCGGTTAGCTCGACCGCACCTCCAGGACCCCACGGAGCTCCGCGATGTCATCGACGTACGGAGAGGCACTACGGACCTGTCGATGGAGGGGAGAGTCAAGGTGCTATGGGATATCCTGCATAAGGAGAAGCCCACGCCCTCCTCCGCCGACCTCCGGAGGTCGCCCTTCACCATGGACTTGCCATTGCCAAACAAGTTCAAGATGCCGGTCTTAGAAGGATACGACGGAAGCAAGGACCCGATGGACCATCTCAACTGCTTCCGGACGCACTTGTCTTTGCAGGGAGCGAGCGAGGCCTTGATGTGCCAGTGCTTCCCCGTCACCCTTATGGGAGACGCGTTGCTTTGGTTCCACGGCCTCCCCCCGAACTTCATACGCTCGTTCGACGAGCTCGCTGACAGCTTCTTAAGCCAGTTCGCTTCCAGTCGAAGGGAGGAGAGGCAACCATGGCACATGGTCCGCCTCCGCCAAAGATCAGATGAAAGCCTGAAGCGGTTCCTGGACCGTTTCATCACCGAGGCGCGGCGAATTCCATAGCTCTCTGAGGAGCTGAAGCTCAACGCCTTCGTCGCCACTCTGGCGGCGGGGGACTTCTTCAAGCACCTGTTGCACCAACGCCCTCAGACCTTCTGGGAGGCTGAGACCGTCGCCCGGGCGTACATTACTGCCGAAGAGGCCAACGAGGCGAAGCGCCTCGAGCGAGTGGATCGGCCCCCGGAGGCCCCTAGAGTATCTGGCGGGAGAAAGAGGGACAGCGACAGTCAGCGCTTCCCGGAGCGCCGGAAACAGCAACGGCCCCAGCCAGGGCCCAGAAAGGATTGCAGTAGAGCCTCCCTGACCCCTCTGAACGACAGCCGCACGAACATCCTAATGCAGATCTAGGATGAGAAGTTCTTCAGGTGGCCGAAGACGCCCAAGGGTCCCAGCGGCAACGACTAGACAAAGTACTGCCAGTACCATCGCTGCCTGGGACACTCCATCGAGAACTGCCGGACCCTAAGCAGGAGATCGAAGATCTGATCCAGCGCGGACATCTGAAGCGGTTCGTCAAGAACTAGGGGCAGGAACCGGCAACCTCAGAAGGGGAAGCTATCGAGCCTCCGAGAGCCCGCACGGCCGCCGGCGTTGTCAATATGGTCTCCTCCACGGCTGCCGCAGACGCCCGGTGTGAGCAGCCGGAGCCGGCCGCCAGCAACAAGCGAGCAAGGATAGGGGTTAGGAATGATGTCATTAGGTTTAGCAGCGACGATATGGCTCATGTAACCTCTCCCCATACCGACCCCCTTGTTGTATTGGCTCTCGTTTCAGGTGGTGGGGATGACTACCAATTGAAACGAGTTTTCATTGATAATGAAAATTCTCAAAATTTGCTGTACCTCACTGCCTTCTTTAAACTTGGACTAAAACGAAGTCAGATGAAAGCTGCAAGTGGACCCTTGTACGGCTTGGACAATGAGCCAGTTCCTGTGCAAGGGATAGTTTGGCTGGAAGTTACTCTGGGGACCTACCCGCGCTCTGTGACGCGAGAGCTGGCGTTCCTCGTAGTCGACCTACCGTCGGTCTATAACGCCATATTGGGCAGACCTTTCCTAACCGCCTTCGAAGCTGTGACGTCCATTCCACACCTGAAGGTGAAGTTTCCCACCCCAGGGGGCGTGGGAGAAGTCCTCGGAGACCAAGAGATGGGACAGACGTTCTACCTGTCCCAGCTTAAACCCGTGGTACCATGTTGCCTAGACGAAGACCTTGACCTCCGCGACGAGACCTCGCTGCAATAGGCCCAGTCCGGAGAAGAAACTGAGGCGATCCCTTTAAACCCAGCCGAGCCAGGAAGGTGCATCAATGTGGGCAGATCTTTCTAGCTCGAGGAACGCGACCGGTTGATCGCCATCCTCAGGGCCAACTCCGACGTGTTTGCGTGGGTTCCCGCCGACATGCCTGGGATACCGGCTGAAGTTATCATCCACAAGTTGGGCCTTGACTCGAGCCGAAAGCCCGTTCGATAGAAGCAAAGGAACCACTCCGTCGAGAAGTTGGTCGCCATAAGGGAAGAGGCTCTTGGATGCAGGATTCATCAGAGAAGTCCAGTATCCAGAATGGCTGTCCAACGTCGTGTTAGTAAAGAAAAGCAGCGGCAAGTGGCGGATGTGCGTCGACTTCACTGACGTGAACAAGGCTTGCCCCAAAGACAGCTTTCCGCTTCCCAGGATCGATCAGCTCGTGGACTCCACGTCCGGGCACGAGCTCCTGAGTTTCATGGACGCATACTCTGGGTACAACCAGATTCGGATGGACCCAGAAGACGAGGAACACACCTCGTTCATGACTGACCAGGGGACGTATTGCTACAAGATGATGCCCTTCGGTCTCAAGAATGCTGGCGCGACCTACCAGCGCCTTGTGAACAAGATGTTCGAAGCCTAGATCGGACGGAACATGGAGGTATACGTCGATGACATGCTCGTGAAGAGCAGAATCGTCAGCAGCCACGTCGACGACCTAGATGAGACTTTTTCAGGTCCTCCGACGGCACGGGATGAAGCTCAATCTCGCCAAGTGTGCGTTCGGAGTGACCTCAGGAAAGTTCCTAGGCTTCATCGTGTCACAACGCGGCATTGAGGCCAATCCGAAAAAGATCAAGGCCATCCTCGACCTAAATCCTCCGCGAATAGTAAAAGAAGTGCAGAAGCTGACCGGGCGAATAGCAGCCCTCTCGCGGTTCCTCGCCAAGTCAGCAGAAAAATACTTACCCTTCTTCAAGGCGTTAAGGGGCACCAAATCGCTGGGGTTCAAATGGAGTGAAGACTGTGACGAAGCCTTTAGGGAGTTGAAGACTTACCTCTCCAGCGCACCACTCCTGAGCCCACCACGTGAAGGGGAAGATCTCTACCTCTATTTGGCCACATCGGCCGCGGCCCTCAGCTCAGTGTTAGTTGGGGAGCATGAAGGCAGACAACAATCAGTGTACTACGTAAGTCGGGTGCTGACGGATGTGGAAGCCCGCTATTAGCACGCCGAAAAGATGGCGTTTGCGCTTGTCTGTGCGGCGCGGAAGCTGCGGCCCTATTTCCAATCGCACTGGATCGTCGTACTGACAGACCAGCCGCTGAAGTCAATCTTGCACAAGCCGGAGACGTCCGGCCGGCTGGTTAAGTGGGCCATCGAGCTAGGAGAGTTCGACCTGGAATTCCGGCCCCGGCCAGCCGTGAAAGGATACGCTCTGGCAGACTTTATCGTTGAAGCGGCGACGCCAGCGCAGAAAGAAGACAGCAGCCTAGGAAGTATGGAAGACGACGACCCTCCTGTGTGGACCCTGAATGTAGACGAATCATCTACCCAGGCAGGCAGTGGAGCTGGTGTTGTGCTAAGGACGTCCGAAGGCATGAAGATTGCGTACTCCGTCACACTGGCCTTCCCGGCCACAAACAACGTGGCGGAATACAAAGCCCTCCTCGCGGGCCTGCGACTGGCGAAGGAGTGTTCCGCACGGTCGTTGGTCGTGCGTAGTGACTCCGAACTTGTGGTCAATCAAGTGAAGGGGAACTTTGACGCCTCGAACCCACAGCTTGTGAGGTACTTAGCAAGAGTAAAGACCCTGATCCCTGAGTTCGGCCGGTTTGAGATCGAGCACATCCCGAGATCGGACAACGAGCGCGCTGATCGACTGGCCCGGGACGCGGCCGCCAGGTCCATGGAGCAGTACGTGAGAGAGCCCAGGGAAATCCTGACTGCACCTAGCATCGACGCCGAAGACAGAGGTGCTATGGGTCGACACAACAAACAATTGGATGACACCGTACGTGAAGTACCTGACTGAAGGGACCCTACCAGACGATGGCAATGAAGCCAAGCGAATCAAGAAGACGGCAGGATGGTACACGATCCTGAATGAGAGACTATACAGGCGAGGAAACTCCACTCCCCTCCTTAAGTGCCTTACGCCAGAGGAAGCCGATTACGTGCTGGCATAAGTACATCTAGGACTGTGCGGCTCGCACATTGGCGGCAAGAACCTAGCGTTCAATGTCATGCGGCAAGGGTTCTACTGGCCCACCATGAAACGAGACGCTATGGAATTCGTCTGGAAGTGCGAAAGTTGCCAGGTCCATGGCAACATGACGCACCAGCCGCACACAGAGCTGCGCTATCTCCAATCCCCATGGCTTTTCGCACAATGGGGGCTCGACATACTTGGGCCCCTACCTCTGGCTGCCGAACAAAGAAAATTCTTGATCGTCGGCATCGATTACTTTACCAAGTGGGTGAAAGCCGTCCTTCTCGCCAAGATCACAGAGTAGAATGCGACGGAATTCCTCCGTCAATGAATCGTTTGCCGCTTTGGGTTCCCTGCGGTCGTAGTGACCGATAACGGAACCCAATTTACCGGCAAGCACTTTACGAAGTACTGTCGCGACCTTCGCATCAAGCTGATGCATACTTCCGTAGCGCACCCTCAGGCAAACGGACAGGTCTAGGTCACCAACCGCACGTTGCTGCATGGATTGAAAACCAGGTTGGAAGACGCAGGGGGCTCCTGGACTGAAGAACTACCGTCCGTGCTGTGGTCGTATCGAATAACTGCGAGGGAGCCGACAAGGGAGACGCCATTCAACCTTTGCTTTGGGGCTGAGGCTGTGGTCCCCGTTGAGGTGGGAACGCCGAGCCTGAGGATCGAATGTTTCGACCCGGCTACCAATGAACAAAGGCTTCGGGAAAGTTTGGACCTGCTCTCAAAAGTTCGAGACGCCGCACGACTACGAACCGCGGCCTACCAGCAGCGGGTCGCACGGTGCTACAACAAACAGGTAAAGGCATGCCCACTGGAAGTTGGAGATCTGGTCCTCCGGAGCGTAGAGGCGGCGGGAAAGACCGCGAACAGGAACAAACTCTCCCCTGGGTGGGAGGGACCGTTCCTCGTCTCCGCAATCCTCCGGAGCGGAGCGTACAAGCTACGCGCCCAGAACGGCAAATTGGTCCCGCGGACCTGGAACGCCGCCAACTTAAGGAAGTACTATCAGTGATGCTACATCGACTCAGGTAAGTCGCACGCGCATGCATCATAATGAATGCTTGGACATGTGCTTTATCTTTTGATTAACATGGTCACTCTTCCTGTCATTCTGCATCCTCATTTGTATGAATTGATGACATGCATTGCATCCTTAAATCAAACGACCTATACTGTCCCTAAGTCGGGAGAACAAACGTCCGTCCGTAAAACCTGTCCTTGGCCCAGCGCCAAGCGGTCCGAAATTGGCCGCCCCAGGACTCCGTCCCCACGCCAGATAGCCTGGAGACGGCTTTATGCATTCTGGCTCCGTGCCAGCGGGCCCAAGCGGCCCCCCAGAGATCAAGCTCTGCGCTAGATAGCCCGGAGGCAGCCAGCCACAGGCTGAGACATCTCACCCAAAGGATTCAGGCGGTCCATCAAACAGGCTTCGCGCTGACGACCCAGGCGGTCAAAGCATCAGGCCTGGGGGCTCTTGAAGTCCCCAATCTACGGCAGACAAAACCTCAAGGGGCAAAAATCGCAGGCGTGCGGCAACCTTCTTGAACAGAAGAGAGCACCCTCGGTCTACAATGGTCGTGAGTTAGGACCTCAACTTGGTGATTATAATGCCTTGAGCAGGGGCCACACACCTTAAGCAATCATACGCTACCGTGTCCTAGATCGAGGAGTCCGGTTACCGTGGCCTGACAACCGCGCTAACCCTCGTTGCGGCTCCAGGGGCTTGGCGATGACATCCGCTTCACCGGATCGAGCCCCCCAAACGCGTGAGCTGCGACGATATCCTCTTACGAAAGACGAGCACCACGCAAAAAGGCGCCTGGATAGGGCCTTAGCAACAATGGCTCCGAGGAGCTTAACATCCAAGCATGGGGAGTAATCCCACAGATTACAGCAAACGAAGAATGCAAGTAACATCCCATAACAGAAGAAGCACAAGTGCAAAGAAAAAATAGTCACTTTCCATTCATATACAAGGAACAAGTATGGTACAAAGACAAAAGACGGTCTAACAACCAACAAAAACGGAGACTAATCGGGTAGACTTGACGAACCAGCCTCCTCATGAAAATTCCTCAGGCGAGATGCCTCCTGTACCCCGGCGTTCCCCGGATGAAAGACTCCCTCAGGAACGTGGGGAGCCACCAAGGAGGCGATCTTGCGACACAGGCGGATGCCGTCCCAATACTGAGCCTCCAACGCCAGCCGTGATTCCGACGGAGAGTACCGGCTAACCATGTCTCTTAGCAACCTGGCAATACCGTCCTCCGAGGCAATGAGTAGGGCTTCCAGCTGCGCCACTCTCTGCTGCAGGCGCCCATTCTCCTCTCCGAGAGATGCGAATTGGGCCCTTCCGCTGGAGATGACCTGCCGCCAGTCCCCGTGAAACAGGGCAGACAACGCATCGAAAGGGTTGGCACTACCAGGAGCCTGCATAAGAAGCGACATCAGAGGCACTCCCAATGCAGGCAACAATGGAGGAAGGCTAGGTAGAAGCAACCATACCTGAGAAGGGCCGACGCCCGGAGAGCGCGCAAGATCACCCGAAGGAGCCTCTCCTCGAGGTTCCGCTCCTTCGCCTGCTGGAGGCGGGCTGGCTGGAAGGGTGGCGGCCGTAGGAGCGCTCGGCGGCTCCTGCCACGAGGACGTCCCGGCTGCCCCCTCACCGGCCCCGACCGGATTAGCGGCGAGCGCGACGCCTTCCTCTGGAGAAGGAGCAAGACCTTCGGGAGGCCTGTATTCCGAAATGGGCTCCACAAAGATCACTGATAGCTCTACAGGCCCCCTGGCTTATGGCGTCGGCACAGGCGTGGCTATAAATGGCTCCTTCGGATCCTTAAGAACGATAACGTCATCCTTTGCCTCTGCGACGGCGTTCGCAGACGTCTCTGCAACGAAGCAAGCCAGAGGACTCCCAGTGGGTCGAGACTCCACCTCGCAGACTTCGCGAGCGGCTAGTCCCGCGACCAAAGTTGATGACGGCTCGGCGGTTTTCCCCTGGTGACCCGCGCTTGTGGGTCTCTTCGAAGCCGGACTTCCCACCACAACAGAAGAGCCGGCGATCTGTCTCCTGGACCTCCGCGTGGAAGTCCCCTCGGCCACCCTCAGCCTCTTCAAGGCGGCCTCATCCTCATCATCGTCTGTCGACGACTCCAATAATGAACAGCTTTCCTCGTTCCCCCCGGACGGTGGAGTGGCTGTATTTCCAGGCTCCCTCTTGCCGGGGCCGGTGATTCTCCATCCCGAAGAAGGTCCCTATTTGCAGGCCTCGAACATGATGGAGGTCAGAAAGTAACCCTGGACGGAGAACTTGGCCTCTTCAGACTTGATGACAGATATCAGCTTCGCTTACTCCACGGCGTCCTCAGCCAACGGTTTCTCCTGAAAGTATCTTGAAATTGGACCCCACACTCGCGGGAGTTCAGAGTCAGGGGGCTCCTGCAGAAAGAAGAAGCGCTCCTTCCAGCCGTTCACCGAGTCAGGATTGGTTCCGCGAAAGCGGAACCCCGTCTTGGGGGACATCGACACTCAATCCTCCGACTCCGTGAACCGGAAGATCAGCTTCGCCGCCTTGGCGTCAAAAGAGACACCATGAAGGAGGGCAAAAATACACAGGGATACCAAATAGCGCAAGGCGTTGGGGTGAAGCCTCGCCATCGGGACTCTCAGCGCGTCCACCAGCGCATACAGCGTGCAGTGCGTAGGGTAACGAACCCCCCCTCAGATGGTGCTTGTACACCGTGATGTAGCCCGCTGTGGGGGCGCTGGCTCTATCCAATACGCCAGGGGCACGGTAACTCCAATCATTGGGAAGGCCGTAATCGGCGACAAGTGAAGCAATGGCTTCCGCAGTTAGGACGGACACGGTGTTATGAACCCCATGACGAGTCGCCCTGGGAACCTGGGAAGAAGAAGAGCTCTCTCTCTTTTTCGCCATGTCTCTCTCTTTAGTCACACGAGTATGTTGCAAGAAAAATCTCAACAGAAGAGAGGAAGCAACCCTCGATTGATTTAAATAGGCAACGGAAAGCCAAAAGGCGGGAAGCCAAAGCCGCTCTCCCCTGCAGACGATCGGGACACGTGCCCTCTTCACAATGCACCACAGGATCCGAAATCGTCCGCAATCATGGCTAAGCGCCAGATTGACAGGCGCGTCCCCTCAGCCGTTTGACGGGGATCCACGTCGGCGCCTCCGCATTAAACAAAGGCACACGATAGTGGAGCCCATGAAGAGGCGCACGGTAACACAAAACGGAAAGACCAATCAAGAAGCAGGGAGTTCAGAAGGCAAAGCGGTGCGACGAAATGGCAAATTTCATTATGATTGATGGATTCCGTTACAGCGGTTACAAAAAAAAAAGAAGTACAACAGCAAAAAGTAGCAGTCAGCTAACGGTCCTAGTGGCCTGTAGAAGAGCTTGGGACGTGGTAGTCCACCAACTGTTCGCAGGTTCGAGCATGTGAGTTGCGAGGATCCAGAATACCGACACAGAAGTTCGAGTCCTCCAGCGCGGGCAGCCTGCGGCAAAGCCTAACGGCATCAAGATAACTCCGCTCCAGAGCAGGATTCACTCCCTCTGGCCGGAGCCTAGTCCTCAGCTTCGACCGAAGCCCGACAACCTCAGCCTCGTGTTGTCGCTTGAGCTGCTCGATCTCCCCTTCAAGGGCCAGTATGCGGGCCTGTGCCCCCACATTGGCACCAACGAGACGTGTAGCCCTGGCCTTCGACTCAGCCCAAGCGCCCTCCAGGTGTGCGACGCGGGCCCTCAACCACTCCACCTCAGCTGCAGCCGCCCCCTGGCGAGGCTCAACCCTCTCGAAACCTGGAGGCGCTCTCCGACTCTGAGAAGGACCTGCCACCGTGGATTCGGAGCGAGCCCCTCCTGAAGAGCGGGCCCCCGAAGTCCCGGGAGCGAGAGAGCCAAACTCGGACTCGTCAGAAGAGCGTTCCGAGTCATGAGAGGAGTCCTCCATCAATTTTCCAGCAAGAAGGCACGCACAGAGAGAACAAACTGCCGATAAACACACAAGTGCAAAGGAGTGTAAGGTTCCAGGAGAAAACGGTGTGTTTAAATAGGCGAGTTTTCTCCTGAAAAGCCTGCCCAACCTCCTAGGGAAGACGCGAACCCAGAAAGCGACAAACAAGTAGCGCGGCACGAGGAAGGCTGTGAGGCTGCGGAATGGGCCCAAGGGACATGCCAGGCCCGACCACTGGCCGGCCCAGGCATGGGGGGCTAGTGTTGGGTCTTATGTCCTGGCCCATGAAGAACTTCCAAGCCCATGAAGGATTCTGCGGCCCACGAAAGGTTTAGAAGCCCGCGCAGGCTGGTTGGCAACCCAGCCCTGTAACTGGAATGCATAAAAGGCCACGCTGGCAGAAGGTAACGGGACTCTACAACGCATTTAATGCGCAGACAACAGGAAGGCATGGGGGCAGCCAATGGGAGAGCAGCTGGCGTGGCGTCGGCGGCTCACGCAATCGCCTGCAGGCAACCAACCAATCCCCGCTCAGGGGAAAATCAGGCGTGACCGGCAACGCTCAGAAGCGTGCCAGCCACGGCAAGAGGGCAACCGACATGACCGGCGGTCCACGACAGCAACCAGCGGCGAAGGAGCCCTCGCAATGGACACCTTGACGCCCAGAGTCCAACGAGAGGGGACCTATAAAAGCCCCCACACCCCACAGAGAGAGGGACTTTTGGACCCTTTTTTTGTACTCCAAATCCCTCATTCTCTAATCAAAATACACAGCTGCACTCTGTGATGAAATCACGAAGGAACAAGAGTTGTAACTGAGGAACACCTTACTTCCATTGGCATTAGCTAGCTCTTTCCATTCCCCAAACGTCTACTCAAACTCAGGGAAAGTTAGCCACCCGTTGCGGTGCACTAAGGGAGCCAAGCCTCCCACCACCTGCTCACTGCATTCTCCACATCACCATTCACGCACCTGTTACGCTTTTATAGCATTCATCCGCGCACCGCCCTTTAGCGTGCGCCATTTTCGTTTATTGCGGGAATCTGCTGACTTCAGCGTCGGAGTGACTTCGGTGGGAGAAATCCTGCCGGACCCCTGACCTCTTATTTGTTTATTTGTGTTGTGCAGGTCCAGGTTCATAGAGATGGAGACCGGACCCTTCTCCGGACGCAACCGCGTGTCTAGGAATCTGAAGGCTCTCTAATCCGTACGACAACCGCGGACCCGGGACGCAACACCTACA
>JAODPA010086932.1:538-56800 GCA_025585075.1 Nepenthes mirabilis
CACCTCGTTTTATACATGTGTGTATGTATGTATAAAACGAGGTGTATATTATTTAATAATGTATTCGTTTGTACAATGGTGGTATTTATAGATACCCAAGTAAGTCAACTAATTAGGAAACTATGTATACAAAGGAAGGTTAAGGGAATAATCACTATTGATTACATAATAATATATTACCATATAAGGTAAATTGCCACTTCATTTACATCTTCTCGGATTCAAGGCGGTATAGTAGACACCAACTTGAGTTTAGAAACCAATTTATGAAAACCGCCTGGAGAATCAACCTTGGTGTATATGTTAGTAGGCTGATCAGCAGAAGGTATGTGTGACAACTGAGTACTTTCTTGTAGAATATGTTGGCGAATAAAGTGATAGTTATTTTCAATATATTTGATATGCTAATGAAACACATCATTATGAGCAATTTGATTGACACACTGATTATTACAATGTAAAACAATGGCACAGGAAAGCAAAACTCCCATATCTTCTAGGAGCTATCCTAAGCAGAGGAGTTCAGCACTTATATCAGCTATAGCACGATATTAGTATTTGATTGAGCTATGACAGGTTGCTTTTTGCTTTGCCTTGAAATAAGAGATGTGCAAAAAGAAAAAAGTAACGAGTAGTAGAACGCTGTAGGATCACCAGCTCAATTGGCATCTAAAAAGCATGTAATTGCTGGGACGAGTGACCATAGAAATGAAGTTAATGAAAGAGTGATCCTTTAATGTAATGAATGCTTAAAAGAATAGCTGCATAGTGGGTGGATTGAGGAGCAGCCATAAACTAACTAACATGATGGACTGCGTAGGCAATATCAAAACGGGTGGCAATGAAATAAAATAGCCCACCAACAAGTTGCCGATAGCATGCCACATCTAAAAGAAGAGTGTTTCTGATGGAGTAAGTCCAACATTCAGTTCCAAAGGAGTGAAATGGTTTTACTATTTATTATGGCAGAGCGGGCTAGGAAATCTAATGCATACTTGGCTTGTGGTAGGAAATATCCATCAGAGCCAGATGCTACCACTAGATCAAGGAATTAATTGAGAATACCAATATCTTTCATGTCAAATTGTTAGTGCAAGAAGTTCTTGAAAGCATGAATACTAATGATGTTATTACCTGTAATAATTATATTATCAATATAGAATAAGTGAAGAATAATACCAGCAGTAGTTCTACGAGTAAAAAGAGTGGAATTATATACATTGGACACGAAGCCAAGCTTGGCAACTGTAGAGTAAAACTTGGCAAACCCAACTCTTGGGGCTTGCTTAAGGCTATATAAGGCCCGACGAAGATGGAAAACTTTTTTAGGCTGATGATCTGAACCAGGTGGAGGTTGCATGTACACTTCTACTGTGAAGTCGTCATGTAGGAATGCATTCTTGACAATTATCTAAAAAAGTTACCGTTTGTGAATGTCAGCAATTGCAATCAACGAATGAACAGATATGAGATGCATTATAAGTGTAAAAGTCTCCTCATGGTCATTTCCACACTCCTGGATAAAACCTCAAGCTACAAGGCGAGCTTTATAATATTCAGTGGAACCATCAGCCTTAGACTTATTCTTATAGACCAACTTAATGCCTTCCGCAGGCTTTTCGGGGGCAAGTCATTTAGATCCCAAGTACGTTTAATTTTAAGGGTTAAAAGTTTGTTATTCATGGCTTGTTGCCAACACGTATGTGTTTTAGCTTCCTTGAACAAAGTGGGCTCATGAAGTGTGGCAAGGGCGTAGTAATAATGAAAATCACGCAAATATGCAGGAGACTTATGGATCAAACTGGAGCGACAAAGATCAATTGTATCAATTTCTGGAGGGACCCCTAAGGGATTATTGAATGGGACAACTATATTAGGAATATCGAGTGGACGGCTACCGACCAAGTGTGAAGGAGATGTAGGACAAAAACCAATGTCAGAAATAGGATTGGGAAATAAATCTGGTTTCAGTTCTCTGAAGATTTTATAAGAGGTCATGGATGAAGCAAAGGGAGTGGATAGACCGGTAAACATCCTATGTACCCAAAAGATTACATGGCATGAAATGTGAAGGTGGTCTGAAATGGGGTCATTGCAACGATAGCCTTTGTGTTAACTACCATACCCTGGAAAACAACAAAGACTAGCACGAGGTTCTAATTTTGTTCTTTCATGGGATTGGAGAACAATAAAATAGGCACATGCAAAAACTTGAAGATCATAGTTGGGTTGTACTCAAAAAGATTTTAATATGGAGTTTGATTTTGAAAAACAGAGGAATGGAGCTGATTGATAGTATGAGTAGCAGTGAGAGCAGCTTCTCCCAAAATTCCTTGGGAAGATTAGTAGAAATGAGAAGTTATCATACAGTATTAAGAGTATGACCAAGTTTTCTTTCTGCACAAGTATCTTGTTGTATGGTATCAAGACAAGATCTGTGAGGAATAGTGCCATGTTGTTTAAGAGTATCAATGAAAGATGACACAATTTTCCTTTGCATTGTTAGATCTAAGAACTTTAATACATTTTGAGAATTGAGTGTATACCATGGCTGAAAATTGTTCATCTATTTTAGGTAATTCAGGTTGATTTTGCAGAAGATATATCCATGCATAGCGGAAGAGGTCATCAAGAAAACAACAAAATACTTGGATCCCCCTTGTTTGCAACTAGTGCAAGATCCCATACAGCTGAATAGATGAAATCAAATGGAGCAAGATAAATCAAGTCATTCATAGGAAAGTGTAATGCCTTCTGCTTACCAAGTTGACATGACATACAATCAAAGGATTTATCGTTAATAGAGACCTAAACAACCAGTGGATGCTAAGAACTGAACCATAGAAGAAGATGCATGACAAGACGAAAATGCCATAATAGGCTTGGAAGTGCCGGAATGGAGGGTGACTGAAGTAGGAGATGGCAGAATTTGAAGACTGTTTAGCTCAAATATACATCTAACCTTACATCCTGTTCCAGTAAGTTGGCCTATTTGTAGATCTCGTACGTCACAATCTTGAGAAGAAAATGACATTTATAACCATGATCACACAATTGTCCCATTGATAATAAAGAATATGATGATGATGTCACATAATAAGCATTTGGGATAGAAAGTGAAGGTGTGGAGATAGTGCCAATATGATCAACATGCATGTGTGATCCGTTAGCAGAATGAATAGTTAGCTCGTGAGATATGCTGGTTTTGGTTGAGAATTACGATGGGTCAGAGGTTATATGACTGCAGCTGGCATGATCAATAAGTCTAGAAGAGTTATTTGGAGCAATGAATAGAGCAGTTTTAGAAATAGAATCTTTTCGGGATAGAACTTGGTTGAAAATTGCCTCCTGATTGTTGGGAGAGAAAGTCGTTGAAGATAAAGGTGTAAGCTTTGGCCTCTTTATTTTAGCATTTGTTACAACATTGTGGAAGGGAGTGGAGACGTGATTTCAAAAAAACATTTTTTACTCGGACAGTTATATCTAATATAGCCTATACCAAGACAATAATAGCAAGTGATATGTGGACCCATATCTGAAACTGACTGGTGTGACTCAATGCAGATGGACTTAGCTGAGCCTAGGAGTTTGGGCCATAGGCATGGGCTTGTTGGGCTGTGCATAGTGCAAGATTTAGAAGCATGTGAATTCTGGGCTGTGGAACAAAATTTATGGGCTGCATACATGGCAGGTCAAACTGGGCCTTTTTGCGATTGTGGGCGGTGGACAAGGTAGGCAGACTAAGCCTTTTGCTATTATGAGCCAAAGATGCAAAAATGATGCGTTTTGTGATGAGGAGCAATTGCATCGATGCATTTCATGTAGCGAGCATCATGTGACAAGTTAGTTGAAGTAATGTGTTTTAGTGACCAAGGATTTGAAACATTAAAACACAATGTTTCAAATCATATTCTTTGCCAAGGATTTTGAGCAACGATGATAGGTTCATGGAATAGTTAATCGATGTCACACTGAAAAAATGATGGAGCTGGTGAACTTCTGGATCTGGTGAACATGAGGTTGGTGATGGATGCAAAATACGGATTTTGAGCCACTTAACACAAATTTGAGACTGGCAATAGATGCGAAAGAAGACCCACGGGTGAGTCTTGCATTGAAGCATGGTCGTTGGAATTTAGAACAGGAGTATGGTGTTAGTCTTGGCGCAGCAATTGCCTGATGTGGTAACCTATCACCAGTGAAGCCGGTATCCTGTTGCCAGTGAAGAGATGTGGTAAAGCTGGAGTGACGAGATTAATTTTCAGATGAAAAACACTGATTTGAATAGGTTTGTTAAACCTAGCTCTGATACTATGCCAGAAAATGAGGTGTATACTATCCAATAATGTATTGTTTGTACAATAGTGGTATTTATAGATACCCGAGTTACTCTACTAATTAGGAAACTATGTATACAAAGGAAATGAATAATCACTAATGATTACATAGTAATATATTACCATATAAGGTATGCTGCTGTGTCATTAACACATGCACGAGCGCATGTGCGTACGTATCTATTTTCGTTTCATGAGTGAATATGGATAGGACGTTATGAATTCATATGATATACTATTCATGTTGTTGTTTTATTCAATGTGCAAACATGTGGATAACATTTCTGTATTTGACGTGGAATTTCAAGAATAAGTTATCCACTGTGATATATTTCTGTGTGCATTATAATGCTGATTATGAATCACAATGGTTAACAACAATCAATAGCAATCATCAGCATGTGAGTCCCGTTTGTAGTCAATCTTTGGTTCTATTTGCCAGCATTAAAATAAAACTATTCTTAGGCCTTCTGCAATAACTGTGGGTTTGAGATAGATGGTTGCTTGATGGGATATCATTAAAAATTTGATCAATAGTTATGAGTTTGACACTTGGAGCATCTTTATATTTTACTCATTTGTATATAAATGGTTTGGAATGAATTTGTGCTAACTATATACTTCATGCCCAAAGGGCAGCATTTGAGCTTTGTCTCATTAGTGCAAAATCACTATTGGGCCTTCACTTATCATCTAATAATTTAATCTTTTAAGTGAGATTGCTCCTTGATTGTTAGTCCATTGTCAACTTATCTGCTTTTCAATGATGTTAATGCTCTCTAGGCTTCTGTTGGCTGGATGGAAGACTCATCCTTCTGTTTGAAAAAAAAATGGTAATTTTCACTTAATTTTTATTTATTGGTTTGAGGAAAATAATCTTCTTTTAAGAGTACGTGCCATATAGCTTAGTATGATTACAAATTGGTGGTGGTGGAGCTGTAGAGTCGGACTAGTAGCACTATGGTAGTGTTGAAAGTGGTGATGGTTTGGCAACTTGTAATGGTGGTATTATTGATGGCGGTAGGTTGTAATGATGGTAGGGGTGAGGTGGTGGGGGTAGCCGTGGTGTTGGGATGGTGGTAGTGGTGGTGACAGTAGTTTTAATAGTGGTAGCGCAAAACCAACATCCTTCCAAATGAAAAAGAAAACAATCTCCTTTTGTTGATGGAATTTGTTTTCCGTTACCTACCAGACTACCATGCCAAACAAAGGAAATTGGGGAGTATTTTTCCCAGAGAATGTTTTTATCATCCAACCAAACAAAGTCTTAGGGTGTTTGGATCTAAGAAAATAAGGAAGGAAAATAGTAAGGAGGAAAAAAGTATTTTCTTTCCTTTGCTTGAATGTTGTGAAGAATTACACGAAAGAAAATAAATTTCCAAATATTTGATTCCGTTTAGTTATCAAAGAAAACTAAAGAGAAAAAATGCATAGCTTTAATATGTTAATAAGCTCGTTTTGGTGACTATTTTTTGTGTTCATTTGAACCGTTGTAATTTCTCAACCTATACTATTATAGTTCTTCAATCTTTATAAGAACAATCATCAATCCAAATGATATTATGCGAAAGTTGAGACTAGTAGCTTCCAATCTCAAATTAGGCATGCCCAAATCAACTAATCATTAAAAAAACTCAACCCATATTTCACCAACTTCCAAAGAGATCTACACACAGCTGCTTAAGCAAGGAATGCTCCCAAGAACAGGGATCCATTGTAATGGCTTCATTTACATTGTATTGCTAAGTAATTAGAACGTTAATTTGTGCTAGTTGCCTTCATAGTTTCTTCATAGAGTTGCTCCTCAGTATAATTTTATAGATTTATGAGAATGAGGATTGTAGCAATGGCCTCCATACCAGATTTGAGGAATTTGAGTTCCTGAAACACAACATCACCCACGTTCATATTCTTTTTTTAAGAATCTTTTGCTAACTTTGAGGAATGTGGAATGACACTCGAAGAAATTACATCATTTGATTAACCCTCTTGAACTTGCTCATCCAGATCAAGTTCTTCCGTTGTTTTGTCACAACTTTCTTGTGCTGTCCATCACTGTCGCCTTTCTCTTGAACCAATGCGAGACTTCTAGTTCTATCTTTTCCAAAAAGTGTGTCTAATTTCCAATTGGCTAGTATTCCAATGAAGCAACATTTGGATATCCCTATAAATATGAAGATAAAACTGATCCTAAATTATCATTTTGAAGACGAGGCATAAATGATCACAACTAAGATATAGGTGGGTAATCAAATGATGAGCATTTGATAACCAAATCAAGGAATATGAATGTGGAGGAACAGTTTGGGATTCTTACCAACATATAAACCTTCAACACGGTGGAAGTAGCTTCAATCATTTGGGTTGACTTGTTACATATAAAGCTACTTTTTCCCAAGCATCTCACTAGTCAATCCATAATTCTTCAATGTTTTTATTCGATTTCTCCACACACTCACTTGAGAATGTTGTGTCAAATTGAGCAGTAACAAATTTAGCTACACTCCTATGGGAATTTTTTGTGAATGTGCTGCCAATTGTTTATCCCTTCTCCATCTGCTCTACAAGAAAATCCATCAAGGCATCATCCATTTCATTGTTTCTCGTTTTAGTCCTTTTCCCATTTGTGGATGTGCTTCCTTCAATATCTCCATGTTCTTCTTGAACCTGCATAGAAACAAAAAAAAAAACATAGGCAAAGTATAGTCCAATAGTATGTCATTTGGCAAATCATCCCTGTAATTGTATTTAAATCTTAACACCTAATGTTTTCTCTTTGACCATATCAATATGACAATCAAACAATTTTATGGAAGGCCAAAAGAAGAGGAGGAGAAAGATGAAGTTGGCACCCAATAAACTTTCTTATGTTTGTATTAATGAAGGAAGCTGGAATTTGGAAATCACCTGTGCGTAATATATTATTCAATTACACAAATGTCACCCACATGTAGTGCATACTTTCAAAAAATGAAAATCCAAGTTGTATGATTTCAGTGCATCGGTCATTCAATTCTAGTGTACGAACAGGATAATGAATAATTGCCAGAACAAAGAATTCCAAAGAAGCTTAACTTTTGACAACCATGGTCGCTAAACCTATCCAACTAGTCATAAAAACTCAAACAAGTAGTTTCAATTATGGTTTAAAATATAACATCTCCACATAGAAATTTGCTCCCTCAATACTTCTCCTTCTTAGCATTCCTCTACAAGCTTGATGGAATAGCCTCTAAATCCACACTTGAATCAAACTCTATCTACCTGTGCGATAAGCTTCTTATATGGATCCACACTCATATAGTAATTATGTAGTATGCACACTGCTAAAACCATTTCTGCGTAGGTTTCCACATGATAGAATGACTCAATTCCTCTAGCCAGTGTTAGGATTTTCTTCAAAACACCAAATGCCCTTTTTATTGTAGTTTGCAAAGAAGCATACCTCAGATTGAAAACCTCCTAATCATTTTGCAGAAGGTGAGAACTATATTCCTCAAGATAACAGCGGGTGTTTCGATATGGTGCAAAGAATCCAGTTTTTAGTTAATATCTTGCATCAACCAGGTAGTATTTGCCAGCAGGAACAACTAATCTATCCATCTCTCTTGCCAATGTGTTATCTAAAATTCTTGAGTCAAATGCTGAACCCTCTCACTCGCGAGCACATATGTGGTTTTCAAATCAAAAGATGAAGTTGCCAAAACATTTTGGGTTGCGTAGCATTTGCGACCTCGACATCTCTACACTACATCCTTTAAAACACTTACATGGAAATGTGAGCTATCAACTGCACCTACACAATCCTACTTACAATTCATAATCTTTAATTAAAACTCTAAGTATTGTCTACTATGTTGGGTCCAAAGTGTGAGGTTTTAGTTCTGTGTACGTTAGTATAAGGCCAAAATTTCTGATTGTATTTCAATTTCTGAAGGACACTGCAATCCATTTGGGTTGCCTTAAGAAAATGCACTCTAAAGATATAATCGCCTTGAGAACCTTATGAAGTGTCATCTCACTTTATCACCCAATCACTAATAATCTAACTTCATTAACCAATTTCTTCTATTATATTCCATAATGCAGAGAAATTTTGCAGTTTTCTCTTCCATAGTGCTAAAAGCACTATCCTTAATCCTTCCTGAACTTTGTAATATCCAAAAAAAGCCTTGACAATTGCATCCTTCCTTCCCCATCATAAGCTTATTATGACTCTGTCTTTTTTTTGTCTTTTATTTGAGGAAAGCTTGTCGCTCATAATCTCTATTTTTTAGAATTGATCTATCAACATAGCTTCTAAAACGAAAAATTGAGACAAGCCCAGATACATTAGCACTATACATAATCACACAAGATGCTGCCCATTTTCTAAGATTTTCTCATTCTTCCAAAGCGCCACTCTACAAATTGTTTACAAATGTAATTTGTAATTAACTAATATCATCATATGCATACTAGGCTTAGTGTTTCTATTAATTCTAAAAATGGATTTAGGGTAAGTGAAAACTATTATGTGATGGATTCCGCAGCTAGTTCACAACATAAATTAAAAAAATTCTGAATTTCATATGTAAGTAAAGTCACAACATATAGAACATGGTGAACTAAAGGGGAAAAAATATATTTGCAACTTCAACATCCAATGAATCAATATCATGGCTTGGTAGATTCCTCCGTGGTTGTGATATTGTAAATTGTGGTAGCAGTGAAGAAGGCAACTGAATGGGGGCCTGAAAAGTACCAATACATCAGCAAATAATATAATCCGTTATTAAAATAAAAGGAATGCAACATAGGGATAGTAAGATAACACAGCAGCATTGCCCCCAGAGTCTTGCACAAAGCATGTTTACCATTGTTTCTAACGCAGCAATTTTTATGACCTAATCTGTTGGGCAGATGATGTATATACTGTCCAACTGATGCAATACCAATGCCAGTACTCAAAAGGCCATTGCAACCTATAATAGATCTGATTCCCTTGTTGAGTATGTTGCGTGCTCGTTTACTGCGATGTAGACAACAGGGGAAGGGGAGGGGAATTCTGGTAGAGGGAACGAGGGAAGGGCAGAAAGAGATTCGAGATGCAGTGAGAAGAGTAGAGAGAGACAGAGAGATAGAGAGAGAGAGAGACCGAGAGGGACAGAGAGAAATGAGAAGAAGCTGAAGTGTATTTTCCTACCTCCACCACTATAGTAACGGGCTATTTAAACAATAAAGGGAGAACGCCCGTGACCTAGAAAAACAGAAAAACTGAAATGCTTAAAAATATTACAGGACTCAACCCCTTTCTGTTTTCTGTTTTAAGCCATTCTTTTTCTATTTTAAGCATTTTGGTTTTTCTGTTTTAAGCATTCAAGCTCTCCTTTTAGTGCCAGATGAAGCGAGCACAGGCCCAAGGGGAGAGTCCTACCCAAAAGGCGCACCTAGTAGGGGGAACTTTTCAGACTTATAAGCCATTCCTTCTCAGAAAGGCTTCTCAATGTGGAACTCGCGACATTGTACCCCCCTTCAACAGCCGCCAATCTTGGCGGCTATGCTCTGCAATGCTTTATCTGGCCTTTTTTCAGGTCAGCCCCTCCGTCAGGCCGAATCCTCCGTAAATAGCCCTCTCTGAGCAGGAGGTCTCAATGAGAGCACCATATGGAGGGAGCACATGCTCAATGGGAGAGTCCTACCCAAAAGGCTCACCTAGTAGGTGGGGGAGCTTCTCAGACTTATAAGCCACTCCTTTTCAGGAAGGCTCCCCGATGTGGGACTCGCAACAGAGTAATTTGGCTCTAATATTCTTACCGAATCTACGGAAGGCTTGAGTTGGGGATGGTTCACAATTTCAATAAATATTTTTACAATTTTTTCAAATAAGATATTCACAATATTACAGCAAGACTAAAATGGTTGGTTACCTAAAACATTGTAATGGGCTAGTCAAAATACATTGATGTGATGTATCTTTCATGTCATTTCGAGCAACAGAATTTATATTTTGGCTTGTCAAAAAGGTATGCAATCAAATATAAAGGAAATTGTGGTGGAGAGTTAAAGAAATTAATTTCATTCTCTCTTATAAATTCTGGAAAGCTGAACCCAACGAAAAGATGGGAGATAGGGAGTAAGGCATTGAATACAGAGTCAGCATAGTTATGACCTAATATTGGAGAATATTTGAGAAGCACTTTTGATCTAAGATTAATCATCCAAAAGAGGTGAAACAATTTTGAAAATATTTGAGAATTAATCATCATTTATCCTCTCCCACAACGCATCTCATTTTTATCATCATGCTCAGAGTTGATTGTGTCATTTTATCAAACAATTGGGGTTCATTTTGACACAATAATGTAAATAATATAAAAAACGATAACCAAAAAAAATGAAAACAATGAAAATGTAATGAAATTCAAAGACACTCAACGTCTTACTGAATCAAAGATCTTGGAAGGACAATTCTGGCATTGATTTCAAGTGTGCTTCACTGAAATTATGCCACCATGATCTCTATATTTACATTGTGGCAACGATGTTATCAGTCCCTGATTATGTGCTGTTGATGGATTTCCCTGGGAGTCTGTTCTGGAAATTGGGCG
This sequence comes from Nepenthes mirabilis, assembly GCA_025585075.1. Lineage (NCBI taxonomy): Eukaryota > Viridiplantae > Streptophyta > Magnoliopsida > Caryophyllales > Nepenthaceae > Nepenthes > Nepenthes mirabilis. The sequence continues at coordinate 11,466 of JAODPA010086932.1, forward strand.
GTGGTCAGATGCCATGGGACTTCATAAATGAGAAAAATGCAGATTTCGTGAGATGAGACAAATAGACGTGAAGGAGGCAGAGACTTCGTGAGGTTAGAGGAGGAGAGGCATTTTGGAGGAGAGAACTATTTGAAGATAAGAGGTATGGTTTTGGATTGTGAGGAGAAACACCCAATTGTTTTCCTTCCTTTTTTTTTTTTTTTTTGATTTTCCACTAGATAATTGAAAATGATTTTCAGTAAAACACCAATATTATCACACATTTTCTGTGGTGGTTTTTCCCAAAATTTTCTACCAATCCAACCATCAAAATATATTTTCTTTCAAATTTTTTACTTTCCTTTGTATTTTCTTAGATCCAAACATAGCCTTAATGTTTGTTATCTTCCCTCCTTTATGGAGACTCAACATTGGCACGGAAAAGGAGAATGAGGCGGCGGCCTTGACAAATTCAGTAGTACTAAATGAAACACCTGACAACATCTGATTGGTACAACCTGAGATGAGTCAAACTCCTGATTGTACTCATCATAACTGTCTGCATAAGGTAAGGTACTGAACAGCAGGATGATACGTTAATGATTCAATATTTTGGTCTTAAAAGATTGATGATTCCTCTTGAAAAGAAGACCTGATGCGTCTTTGACTCTGACAATGGCATTCACATCTGTAGTTTGCCTTTCCATTTTCCAATATACCTGCTTCATGTTTGAGCCATTGCAAGATATTCCTAGTGCAGAAAACTGGGTGGACAGGGGAACGTATATGCCATGGAGGATGCACGGCATCTACAGTCCAAGTGCACTTTGTGATTTCAGAATTATTTGCATTTATGCAGTGATGATGCATTCCATCTTAGTGGACTTATTTTAATTATGTTCCTAGAGGGCAGGGTATTCATTCCCATTGCTCCTAAAATGAAGCAAGCATTGCCACAGTCATGAAAAGCAATTGTCAGGGAAAAAGGGCTTCCGGTAATTCTTTAATTCTGTGACCATTTTATCAGCCTGTTAAAGAAACAAAAGCACATGAAAGAAATTTGTGACTTGGATGAGTACAATTAAGTGCAAAGTGCCACGTGTTTATCCTATTCTTGCTTACCAGGCAGTCTTACATTTGGTTGCTCTTGTTCACCTCTGGATGTTTCATTGTCGATGGCCTTCCAACTTTCATGGCAATGTGTATCTGGTTTCTGCAGCATGTTGTCTTGGTTAGTTTGCTTTCAGCCAGAATGTCAGAGAAGATTCCAACGACATTCTGGACTTTTGAATGTGTTCACAGCCATTGATTGTTTCAGAGTATTACTGGACAGTGTTCTGTGCAAAGATTCTATAGTACAACTTCCTTTATAAAAAAAATTATGTCAAAGGAGGAGTTAGAACACAGGTGTGGACTAAGTAAATCCATGGGCAGTCTTAGTCAATGTTTAGCATTGACCTATACTGGAGGAAATAGTAAGCAAATATGTTTGTTAACAAAGTGTTATCCCTGTTTTGCAAATTATTCAATCAGAGTCAAAATTTTGTGTTACAGACAGATTGTGTGCATGAGAAGCCGCTGATTTCATTTTATCTGATAATTTCTGCTGCAGACAGAGGTGCTGCAGATGAGAAGGTGCTCACCTTTTCTAGAAAATGAAATGTTGTCTAATGATGTTGTCTTGACCGTTGGAGAATGGAGAGCAGTTCCTGACATTTGGAGAACATCTGCAGAGAAATTTCCTGATCGGGTAGCCTTGGTGGATCCATATCATGATCCACCGTCAAAACTGACTTATAAAGAGGTCAATTTGTCTCTTATATTCTTTTGCCTTTCTTCTTTGAACCTTCTCCTGCTTATAATTTATTCTTTCCATATGTACACGTATATATGTTACATTCCTGCCCATTAGATGCTTAACAAACATTGCAAAGCATGTGAAACGAATCATTGTTTAATTAATCATTTTGGATTTTGAGCTAAGATGAAACAAATATCAAGAGATTGCAGTAAATAGATCCCTTGGGTTCTTGTGGAATATGATTTGTTCATGTTCCGTAATCCTGTTGTTCCATCAAGTTTGCAAAGCATTTTCTTTCAGCAGTATCACAAGCTTTCCTAGTGTGACTTATCTGCCTAGGTGGGGGTTAGGGTTGCCTTTATTATTACCCTTACTAGGAATATGCTCTTTTTTTTTTTTCCCGATTTGCTGCATTGTCAGTTTATTTGATATGCCTTTCTTACTTTCATTTTTGGGGGGCTTGTTTCAGCTGGAGCAAGAAATCTTGAACTTCTCTGAAGGCCTAAGAGTTGTTGGAGTAGAGCCAGATGAAAAGCTTGCACTTTTTGCGGATAATTCATGCCGGTGGCTCATTGCAGATCAAGGTTCAGAGTAATTCTTTTTTCCCCCCTTCATTTTTCTGTTATGAATTTTGAAGTCATCAATGCGTAGTTGGGTTAGTCCGTGATTCATCACCCAAGCTTTTGAAGTTATTTTGATTTCCTTGGAAACATATTAAATAAATGTTGGACTTCACCACATACGATGGTGTTGTTGTCACTAGCTGTAATATTCTTATCATTTTGAAACTAGCAGCTGATATTTAAAGAAAATTAGGCTACAGACTATATCCTCACCTGAAGGTTACTTTCAACAAGTTCTCTATCTGAGATGTGTGCTTCTTGACAAGAACTTGTGACTAAAGTTTGGGACTATTTCTTGTTGCTTTTCCTTGCACTTGCAGCGCGTGGAACCGACCATAATAAAATTGCTGAGAAACCTGGGTAGAAAAATTGATGTCTTTACTTGATGCAAGGCCGACTTCAGTTAAAAGCACTTTGCAACTGCCAATGTACCTTATGTCTCTGTTCAATGACTCAGGCAAAAAGTAGGTGGTTGTTATGGGGTAATATTGGTAATGAATGTGAGAATAATGAGGTTAATGGGAGTTCGGTTAAACATTCTTTAGGTGATGAAGGCTTAGGTGTAAAATCTCTTCATCATCTTGACCAAGCTTTTAGGAAGTCGTGTTGGAGGCTCATTATGGAAGGTGCAACCTGTGGAGGTTGGTCATTTTTGTTTAATACAGGATCTGGTGTAGTAATTGGATTTTAAAATTGGTGAGAGATCTTGCCGTAAGGGTTTTGAGATTCACAAGGATTGGGAGGTGTTGCCTTTAATTTATCTTGATGTGAAAAAAGGGGAAACTTTTTTCACCTTTTTGTAAAAAGGCATGATGCTGGTTAATTATTACTTCCCTTAGTTCCAATCTGCCGATCTTTTGGTCTTGTGAGAGATAATGATGATTTGGTGAGCTCTTATGTTTCTGGATAGAATTTTGGGAAATTGGTTTTGTGAGAAAGGTCCAGTGGAAGCTCTTGTAATTTCTCCATTTTTTGGGCTATATGCTCAGATATTTAACCTGATGAGATCGATTTCACTGGCTAGAGCTACTTGAGAATGGCAGCTTTAATATCAGAACTTATTAATCGTTCCCACAATGGTCAATTGATTTTTTGGGCTTATGTTGGATCAATGTGATATATCATATATGATTTTCATCATTGGTGCTTTACAAAAGTGGTGACACACATAAGATAGACATACTTTTTGTAACAAACCAACTAATTCTGTGAACCACCTGCTATTGGATTCCTTTTGCACGGAGAGTTCTGGTATGTGCTGCTGCCGTAGGAACTCTTAAGGCATTAGAAAAGCTAGTGGAGGCAGAGTTAAATTGATGTGGATATCTTAAAGATTTATTAATATTTAATTGCTTATTTTATTTGATTTGCATATTTTGTCATATTCAAAGATTTTTGATTGCTTGTAATTTTGGTAGCCCCAGAATATTTGTGGACTATTATATTTTAGTTTTATTATTTTCTTATTTTAGGTCGTCATTAATTAGAAAATTATACTTAATTTTTTAATTAACTTAGGAGCAGGGTGTCACTATAGAAAGGCCCAAACATTATTGTTTGAATAATCATTGATGAATTGAATTAATATTAAGGAATTGTGATTGTTCTTCCTTGTATTTGGTAATTTTTGCTCATCTCCTTTTTTTGGTTTTCTTCTCAGTTTTTCCCCTTTCTCATTTCTTTTCCCCTTTGGTATCCTTGTTTTCCCTTCCCTACATCAAATTTGGTATTTGAAACCAAAAGTTGTAATACAACCATTACCTGTGAAGCCGACACCATCACTGCCTAAACCTCAAAACTATCACCAAATACTATTCACTCATTTATGTCATCATTAAAACCCTACTGGCTCATATCTTGAGGTAGGAAAGTGTTTTTAAAGAAGTGGTAGAAAAAATATTGTAAAAAAATCCTTTTCAAAATCAGATTTTGAAGGAGGTAGAAGATTAGGAAAAAAATCTTCTATTGTTTTGTTGCTGTAGTTAGGAAAAAAATCAAATTAAAGTTGAGAGGCATCAAACTGCATCAAATTGTCCAAAACCCAAACCCAAAACCTGCATCAAATTCTCGTTGCAAATTCAAGCCACCATCCCCCTTGTCGTCACAACTAACCATCACCTACCCAAACCCAAAACCCTAACTGGCCATCACCATTGCGTAAACCCAACAAAAATTGAAACCCTTAAAAAACACACATTTGATTCTTCTTATTTGCAAAAGGGAGAAATCAAAATCAAGATTTAAGGAGAGATTTGAGAGTTCAATATTTGTGTTACTAGAGTTTAAATTTTGTCTCATTGAGTTCGTTTGTGCGAGTGACAATGTGAATGAGAGATAAAGTGAGTGAGAGGTTTGAGCCACTGAGAGGAGTGTGAGTGCTGAGCGAAATAGATGAGGTAGAGATTTAGGTGTACATGTCCGGGTACCAGAATAGAGATAAGCATAAGAATAAGAGAAGGAACATATGTGAGACAGAGGAAGAGACTTGCTGGCTTTTGGTGTCATATTGAGCCTAGCTATATTGGTGTAAGATACTTGAGTATTTGGGCCTTGCACACGGCCCAAGTTGATAAATGCGTATTTAGCCTTTAGTCTATTACTACTGGGCTTTGTTTGGTAATTGGTACACATACAATTGGCTCAAGTTTTGGTATAGCACAGGATGTCTTTGAGTTTGCATGCAATTAGTTTGGATTGTCTTCTTGCTTGACTAGGTGTGTTTATTCCATTTTATTTTGGTAACGCATTTACTTTTCTTCAATAGTATTTAATTTTATCTACGTGTACTATTTTATTCCTTATCCAAAAAAAACTTTACCTATTGCCACAATTCCATTACTTAACCATATATCCACCGAAAAAAAAGTGTCTTTTTCTTTTACCCATTTTATTTCTCATAACTACCTTTATGGTGAATATTTAATAGCATTATATCGGATCTTTACTTTATTATTTTAATATATTAGCAATATTTATTTGCATTACTTGAATCATACAAATTCCCCCCAATTTTTATTATCTTGCATTCACCTCGTATTTATACTTATTTAATAGTTGTTCATTGATCTCAACCACCTTAGTCATTTTACTATTGCATGTTTTTGCATAGTGGTTGTATTGTTTCTCATTGCATCATTGATCTAAATATGGATCCTAATCAGTTTGAAGTTTAGTCAACAATTAGCTGAATTAGCGACTAACCTACAACAATTGCAAAATCACACCATGGCCATCAAAGTTGACCTAATCACTACCTGTAAGACAAATTTGAATCTAGCTATTCAAGTTGCCACTTTGAAAATAAGATTTTAATCATCAGATGTTGACAATTTTGATGTGTGGCAGGAAAGCTAGGTGCCTCATAGGCATGGCCATAGGATGACATTACGGTTGAGAGTGGGATCATAAAGAACAATTCTTTAGAAGTATCAAGTTAGATGCCTCTACTTTTGATGGTTGCCTAGACCTTCGAGTTTTTACTTAATGAGTTTGGGATATTAATCGCTTTTTTAAGTAGTACGACACATCTGAGGATAAGAGAGTTAAATTCATTAGTCTCAAGTTGACCGAGAATGCTTAGTTATTTTGGGGGAGCGTCGAGGATCTCTTTATTAGGCGTCAAGCAACCTCTATTAAGAGTTAGGTTGAGATGAGACAATACCTTCATAAGATTTATCTGCTCCGTTTATATAATAGCAATTTACTAGACTAGTGGAATGCTTTTCAACAGGGTAACTAGTTTGTGATTAAGTATGCAATTAGATTCGATGAATTTTGAATGAGATGTCAAATAATTAGGGATGAAACTATGATATTTAGCAGATTCAGGAAAGGTCTGTATGATAATCTAAGGACAGAGCTTGTCTTTAGAAGTATTATCTCTCTTAATCATGCATACAATCTTGTCCGAGATTATGAGTTGGTTATGAGGAAATACCTTATGGAAAGCATAATGATAATAGTCTCTTAACATGGGATTCCTCCATGAATTCGAAGTCTGTCTAAGGTCCACCTCCATTTGAAGTTCTCCCATGAGAGAAAATAATGGTACGAGTATTGAGATCCTCGGAAGAAATTCTCATGTGCAATGCTTTAACCGTAAAGTTTTTGGACACATTTCTTCAAATTGTCCTAGTAAAGCTTTACTTATTGGAAAGCGAGATGAAGTAAACGAGGAGGAGCCATTTGAAGAGTAAGTTTATAAACCTAAACTAGAAGAATTTGATGACTTAGATGATAACAATGATGGCACATTCTTAGATTGAATTAGGACTATTTTCTCTATTACATGTCACTATTGGGTGCTATACGATTAATGTTGTCTCAGCTATTGCCATTTCTTGCCATAGGTTGAAAGTTGTTCCATATCCTGTAATATCCCGGATCCGGGTTCGTGACATATCCTAATTCATTCATTGTCTCTTGGATTGATATCCCATCCATTCCAATTAAGGAATACTCTTGTACCTATTTAATTCTTAGAGTCCAAGGATCAAATTTGATACGATGTCATTCCTATGGATGTTAGTCATGTTATTTTAGGTCAACCCTAGTTCTCGCTCCAACTCATTCTCTTTTTTGCATTAGGGTAAGAAGATTTATCTCCATCCTTCACCTTCAACAAAACTTGTTATCCATAACAAGGACAAAAGGATTGCATATTATTAGTCCTACAAAGATTGGGTGTATAGTTATAGGTAAGTCTATTGTATTTGCTGTAATTTTAGAATTTCCTTTAGTCCCTCAGGTAGTGTTCTGTAAGGAAGGCCATTAGATCCCTCATGACTTTCATGGTGTCTTTCTTTATGACCTTTCAATTACTTATTGTCTTTGTTCGAAATTCAACATTCCATGGATTTTTTCTGGTGCTTATCTCTCCTAAGATTTCCTCATTCTAGCATAAATCCCACTAAAAATGCTAATCTTGAAAGGCAAGTTGAAGAACTCGTTTACAAATGGCGCATTCTTGAAAGTCTAAGTCCGTGTGCAATATTTGCTCTTGTGATGTCTAAGAAATCTAGATCTTGGGAGGATGAGAGCATAAACTTTATGGCTTATTCTGGTGCTTATCTCTCCTAAGATTTCCTCATTCAAGCATGAATTCCACTAAAAATGCTAAGCTAGTAAGGCAAGTTGAAGAACTCCTTTACAAATTGCTCATTCGTGAAGGCCTAAGTCCATGTGCAATATTAGCTCTTGTGATGATTAAGAAATCTGGAACTTGGCAGGATGACAGCGTAAACTTTATGTTTGGACTCCTACGTACCTCTAAGAAGTATGACTCTATCTTTTTGGTTGTGGACCTTGTCAGAAGTGGTCCACTTCATTCATTATAATAAAACTTCTGATACTTTTTAAATTGTTAGACTTTATTTTATTAGTCACTTTTGAAGAATCTTATGGTACATAGGTGGCAAAAACCTAAATTTTCTATTACATACCATTCACAAACAAATGCCCAAACTGTGGTTTTTAACCAAATTCAAGGCAACTTGTTAAAATGCTTGGTTTAAGAAAATTTAATGAATTGGAATTTGCTTCTTCTTAAGACCCAACTTACATATTATAGTTCAGCGACTAGGTCTCTAAGCATGAGACCATTTAAGATGGTGTATGGCTACAAACTAAGAAAATCGCTAGACCTTGTCTATATGTTTTCGCATGTTGTCCGAAGTAGTTACACTACACCTTCATCACTTGCATATCAAGATCAACAATTAGGAGCAAGTAAAGTATCATATAAATTTCGAGCTAATGTGCATAAAAACTAGTTAAATTTAATATTGGGAATTATAACATGATTTGGATTTGACCATAGTGGCGCCCACCCGAAGCTATTTTAAAATTGCAGGCCTATAGTGTTGAACCATTTAAAATTTTACAGCGGATTAAATGTCTGTGTTATTGATACTCCAACTCACTTTGATTTTCACTATTTCAATGTCGAGGATTTAATTTCTTATAGAGATAGTCGCACCCTACTAGATGTTTCAGTATTATTTCTTCTAGATGAGCCGAATATAAAAACCCTCCCCATTACACCCCAATTATTAGCCTTACCGACATACAAAGATAAAATTGTAGTTATTTTAGATGAGCAAATTGTGCTCACCAAGATTGGAGAGGTTCAATTCTTTCTTGTTTGTTAGATTGGCCAACTAGATTTAGGGTGTTCTTGGATTTTTAGGGAGATACTCTAACATCTATATCTAGATATATTGGAGTTCTATCAGAATCAACAAAGGATCAACCATCACTGCAGCCGAGTTTCTCTCACCCGGAAGGACTTAGTGGAGTTATAAGATCTTAACCACCACTTACACATGTTTCAGGCGTCAACTGAGGACTATACACCATGTAACTTGTCATTTGGAGATTAATGATAGGAGCTTTAGGATTCCTACCTGATGGGTTGAGTTTTTGCTATTTCTAGAGAGTTGATGTAGACATCTTAAAGATTTGTTAAGAGTTGATTGCTTATTTTGTTTTTTTTTCCACGCTTTGTTATATCTCGAAGATTTCTAATCGCTTGTAATTTTGATAGCCCCGACATATTTATGGCACATTGTATTATAGTTTTATTATTTTCTTATTTTAGGTTGTTATTAATTAGTTAATTATACTTGATTCCTAATTAACCTAGGAGTATGATATCTTTATAGAATGATTCTAACTTTATTGTTTGAGTAGTTATTGATGAATCGAATTGATATTGAGAAATTATAATTGACCTTTTTTTTATCTAGTAATTGTTGTTTCTCTATTTTCCCTTGTTCTCTTCCCTATTTCTGCCATTTCCCCTTTCTTTTCCTCTTTCGTTTTGTTCTTTCTCCTTCCCTACATCATAAATGCATAACGATTTGTTCACAAAAGATAAAGTGCATCTGTTAGTATTTGGGTTTTAGTGAGTAAATGTTGAGGTGAGCATTTAAGAACACTGCAAATTTTTATTTGCAGGGCAGAATTAGGTGGTTGTCGGCTGTTGTAGATGTGTTAGTGGGGTCTGTGCAAAGTCTCTTGTTATTCTGATGCTCTAGTTGAGATATGGGAGATCATTCTCGTGCTGCTTCTTAATATAATCCGTTTGTCATGTGTGCCCCTCCCAAAAAAAAAGGAAAGCAGGAGAAAATTCTTAGTTTGGTTATTTACCAACCAGATTTCTCTAGTGTGAATGCTTTACAATCTTTAGAGATATCATTCAGAGTTTACTAATCATTTTTGAAATTTTTGCTTAGGTAAAAAATTTTTCATTATTACTTTTTGTTAGACTGGTCTTTAGTGTTAGTCAATTTTGTAATATTAAGTTGTATATTTAGTTTATTATCTTATTTTATTGTGCCTTTTATATTTGAAAAGAGTTTGATGACCATTCAATCTGTTTTGTATCCTGATACTAGATAGATGCTAGCTATTGAGTTAAGCTTTGCATCCTGAAGCTAGATAGAAAGCTAGTTATTGGCTTAAACTAAATTGAATTTGGAGCATGCCGTGAGCTTGCTGTGAAAGCGTTTTGTGTGGTGAAATTTTTGGAGGTGAATCGCAAGCTAACTATGAGCTATATGCTTAAATAGCCTATGTATTGTGAAATTTTCAAAAGTGAACCGCAAGCTAGCCATGAACTATTCGCTTAAGTGACTTATGTGTAGTAACATTTCTAAAGGCAAGCTGTGAGTTAACTATGAGATGGTTGCTTAAGCGGTATGCAGCTTATGCCTACTTTTTATCACTTGAAATTACTTTGACCGAAGGTTTCTTTATTATTTTTAGAAAGACCAAACTTTCCTTAACTTAGGATAGGGCACACGATCTGAATTTAGTGAGAGTGAGCCTTCTTTTGAGTGATTAGATGTATAGCTGTGAGATTGATAGAATCACCTATTTCTTGATCGATCATTATTAAATGTTTGAGAAGAAAACTTTGTTGTTTTGAGATCTCTCATTTATTCCGAATCTGTACCTTACACTTGTTTGCCTACAAGCTACGGAGTTTTGGTGTATAGCTCATACATAAACTTGAAGCATGGTTTAGCTAAAGGACTTCAATCAATCAGATATTTATTCGTAGAGACCAGAAGGTGTTTGGGTAGTTGCAGATTTGCATATCTAAGGAATACTTTAGATAGTCATGTGTCTGGGATTAGTCGGCTAGCGGTTCGAACATATCTTTTTGTTGATTTATAAGTTGACTCTTCTCATATAGTAAATTTCAATTGGCAACTCAAAGCTTGGAGGATTATCTTGGTGAACCCCTTGCTCAGAAGTTTCCCTTTGTCACCGAATATTGTGTTTTTTCTATTCACGTATTTTACTTTTTATTTTATGCATGTAAAAGGTGATGGTTAATATTTAAGTAACTAAATACTTAATTTCTTTATGTGTATTGAAGTTGCAAGTTTTTAATTTTGCACTTGCATGAAGAAACACTTACTCCCTCTTCGTGTTTGTGGGTCTAAACAGCAATTTCTCATTTTGGTTCAGGTATAATGGCCACTGGTGCAATTAATGTAGTAAGGGGTTCAAGGTCATCTATTCAAGAGCTCTTGCAAATTTACAATCACTCTGAGAGGTTAGTGAGAAAAAGAATTTCCCAAATACGGGAGAAGAAATAAATTGAAAATCTTTTTTTTTTTTATTTGTATTTGCTTTGTGGTAAGTTTTTATGTTGTCATTTGTCCCATTGGCTCTTCTTCTCTGTTTATGTTTTATACCATTTAAAACCTTTCCAATTTTTACTTGCAGAGTGGACATAATCTGTGTTGTGAATACTTACCAAAAAAAAATCTGTGTTGTGAATAACTGTTTGGTTCTATCTTCTCATGCCACCTATTTGAGTAGTGAGTGTAATTCATCCTATAATATAAAGTCGGACAATTGCAATACTGATGGAGCAAAACAGAGTGGTATCATTGTTAGCATACGCGCAAAAGTGGGATTATTATACATGCACTTCTGAAATGTCATCAAGCGTCCCAAATTGTCACATCTTTCTCTCTCTGATGGTGTTGTACATACTTTTAACATGTACCACAGAATTTCAAAATTTTTTGTCTTGCTATGAGAGGATTCTACAAAATCATTGATGCTTTGTCATTTTTCCTGCAGTGTTGCACTTGTCGTCGACAGTCCGGATCTGCTCAGCCGCATTACAAAATTGTTTTGCTCACAGGCAACAATGAAATTTGTCATTCTTCTTTGGGGGGACAAATCACACATTGCTAGTGAAGTGCTGGAGAAACTTTCCATTTTCAATTACAGGGAGATAATAGAATTGGGACGAGAAAGTCGCAAAGTTTTACTTGGTTCTGATAATGCTAGTAAGGCAGGAAGCATTCTGTCAAGTTCTTAAGATAAAGGCAGTAAAGGGTTTTCACTGATCTATGTTAGGATTTTTGTGAAAGTATTTTGAATTCAGAATTTTTAGTTACATAACGATACAGAAAGTTCTTCTGATAGATCTTTGCACAAGGACAGGAAACCATCAATTAGCCTAAAAATTTGCCTGAGAATCATCCTTGAATATTTTTTATTTATTTGGTGAATATACAATCAAATCCCATAGGAAAAATATATTCATTTAAACACAAGGATCCTACCAACATATCTTTTGGATCTTCAAAAATCTTCACATATCCCCATGGATTCTTCCAACTCATCTTCTGATTCTTCCAACACTCCTAAAGTTGGCTTGAAGATATCTTCCATAGTCAGCTTACCAATCAAACTTTCGAATCCTTTTCTGGGTAGCCCCTTGGTAAGTATGTCTTCAGTCTGGTCTGTGGTTGGGACAAATTGTATACAAATCAGTCCCTTTTTTTATTTTTCCTTGATAAAAATGCTTTTACTTCCACATCTTTTATACTGTCATGGAGGACTGGATTGTGGGCAATTGAGATTTCAGATTTTTTGTTGCAATAGACCTTTATAGGCAAATGGTTTTAGTCCTTTAATTGTTCTGTTAGTCTTCTAATCCACATTACTTCACAAATCCCTTGGGCCAATGATCTGAACTCAGCTTTTGCACTGCTCCTAGCAACTACACTTTCTTTCTTGCTTCGCAGCATGACAAGATTTTTACCAACAAATGTGTAGTAGCCAGAATTGATCTTCTGTTATTAATATTTCCAGGCCAATTTGCATCAGTATGGGCCTCTACCTGTAGGTTCCCATGCCTTTGGCACAATAGTCCCCTTCCAAGAGTTCCTTTCAAATACTTCAGAATGCTATAAATATCCTCAAAGTGCTCAGGTCTAGGTGAATGCATGAATTGGCTTACCATATTGCAATGGCGATATATGGGTGTGCATGGGACAAATAAATTAGTCTTTCTACAAGTCTGTGATATTGCTCCCTGTTTACTAGATCTTTGACCTTGGTAGGTTGTAACTTCATGTTGGGCTTAATTAGTGTTTCAGCAGCTTTGCAGCAAAGTAGCCCTGTTTCATCAAGTAGATCAAGTACATATTTTCATTGGTTGACAAATATGTTCCTTTTAGATCTTGCAAACTCCATATCAAGGAACTATCTTAATGGACTAAGATCTTTGATTTTAAAATAACCGTCAAGTCTTTTCTTTAATCTTACCAACTTAACACTATCATTACTTGTCAAGATAAAATATGACTAACTATGGCCCTCTTTAGATCTGCATAACAACAATTACCCAAGGGTTCCTAGTTTCTTTAAGTAAATCTTTCACATATAACTGTCTTCACAGAATTTATTGTAATGTGGATCTCACTATCTTCCAGCAAATCTTGATTCTCCACATGCAATAAAAATACTCAATTTTAAGAGGAATTAAAAGTGACTTATTGTATAGAACTCATACGCAAAATACTTGACACTTGAAATTGTGTTTGGTTCTTCAAGAATTCTTTCACTCTTCATAAATTGATTCGACCTCTTTGAACTTCAGATGCTTCTTTCTTCCATTTGTAGCAAGAGCCCAAAACTGATCTTAACCTTCAGTTAACAGCAGTTTAAAATTTTAAAATAGTGGAATTAGTAGTGTCTCGCTTAAGTGCCAGTCTCGCAATAAGTTGTTGGAAGTGGAATAACCATTGTCAGCTTAAGCGCCTGTCACACATTCTGGTAGTAGTGGGTTATTGGAAGTGAAATAATCATCATTAGCTTAAATGCCCAGCCAGTAGTCCACATGTGTTGTGTTGCTTGAAAGTTGATTTATCCTTGGTGGCTTGAGTGTGCATCTCGTGATCTTGAAGCAGAATGCTACTAAAATTCAATTTCCGCTCGACTGTTTGAGCGCCAATCTCATGGTCATTTAGTGTGGTGTTACTAGAGTTGAATTACACTTGGCAGCTTGAGCCCCTAGCTCGCGGTCATCTAGTGTTGTGCTGCTGGAATTTAATTTCCACTTGATGACTTGAGTACCTATTTTATGGTCATCTAGGGTGCTACTAGAATTAAATTTACACCCGACGGCTTGAGTGGCCAGTTCGTGATGGACTAGCAACATAAATATGGATTTGAAACAATCTATGTGGCATGAGTAGTCCCTCTTATTTAACACCTGTGGCTTATTTTATCATTATTGAATTGAAAGTCAGAAATCAAATAGTATCACAGAATATGCCAACCAAAAAAGATCTAACAATTTCCTCCTTTGGCAATTTTGTGATAAAACAATCTAAATAGAAGAGGACACTTTATCTCCACTCCATAACTTGATACTAAGAAGAGGCATACATTTCATAGCATGAAAATTCAAAATACAAACATTAGAGATCCAATGAAACATACATCTATGTACAAATACATTCATAAAGTATCCATGAATTAATTCAGTACACACATTGAAAAAACAAATGTCAAACGTCTGTCTCTCCCTTTGTTCATTTAATGCCAAAGGGTTAGTCATCCTCATTTGCATTGCATGAGGGATCTCTAGAAACATGTTGTAGAATTCCTTGAATAGAGTTGAAGATCATCCAATTTCTGCTCCAACCGATGGTAGTCCTATTGAGATGAAAGGGAATTGTCTTGAGCTTGAAGTAGAGATTGTTGATGAAGGAGTTCATTGATTTTTTAAGATTAGTGTCAACTGATATAGTTTAGATGAATCTAGATGAGATAATGAAGGACGTGAAGGTTCATCTTTGTCGGAGATGGATATTGAAGTAAGATTAGTCCATTTATGAGATTTGCTTTGTTACAAAGTTTTGGCATTTATCAGCAGAGAAAGCTTGAGAAGAGGTACATGAAGAAGATTTACTTCAAGGTGAGTTAAAAATCGTTCAATGAGGCTACCAAAAGGCAATTTAATTTTCCTGTGACAATCTTGGTGGACCTCAAGAATATGAGAGACAAAATGTTGTAGATGATCAATGTAGTCTCTCGAATAAGAGCATAGAGGAATTGAGCCGTTGGAAGAGGTAGATTGGTCATATGAAATATAGAAAAAATGTTTATGCAAATGAAACGACAAATAATAATTCTTTCAACAAATATTTTGAAGGTCCACATCTAGTCTTGCTAGGTTTGAGAAGAAATTATGCAATTTCATCAGGGGAGGGAGTGGATGAAGCAAGATAAGGCTATATAGGGGATGAGGGTCAAGGAATGTTTAGAATATCTGTAATAAGATCATTCAACATAATAACACTCTGATCACAAATAAACACCGAGAGTTGAAAGTTGTGCGGATAAATGTTGTGAATATTTTAGCAAGGTTCAAGAATTAGATCAGCAGATGGAGGATGAAGATCACTTTGAATAGAATCCCAATTTTGGAATAAGAAAACTGTAGACACGGAGGAAGGAAGAGTGGTGATTTGAACTTCTCTTTCTAGGAGAATTGAATGTTTTGAGATGTGGGTCAAGAAGAGGTTTTCAGAATCTTGATTAATTAAGCGAGTAGAGTCAAATGATGACTCTATGTGAGGTTTTTTGCATCCCATAGTTTTGGTTTGAGGCATCGAGAAAAGGAAATAGAAAACTAAATAAACATATGAAAAATAAACCATAATCCTAACAAAATGGCAATAAATAGGAATCCAATGACATGCTTGGCTGGATAGCAAGTTTAGAAGACAAATTAAACATGAAGAATGAAAAAACATAAGAAATCTCATTTGCATTGGATGCTATTTTGAAATAACAAGATACCATGAAGAGAACATGAAAATATAGGAGGATTGATAGTATGTATTACCTTGATGTCAAAAAAACTAGAAGGATAATGCTTGACGAGATAAGTAAAGGCTATAGAGAGAGAGAGAGAGAGAGAGAGAGAGAGGTTAATCGCCACAAGAGTTGTGGGACATTGAGGAAACAGTGAACCCTAAATGTATTTAAGAAGACCCGCCAGAATAGTAAATTGCTCAAGCCATTTGCTAGCGTTAAGCTCATGCTATGCGTAGTGAACAGAAAAAATATAAAAAAAGTTAAATCAAGAAATGCACATGAAGGAAAAATGTATGATAAATTAATAAATTTTTGGTGGTGAAATTATCAAAATTATTTGATAAATTAATTGGGTAAACTTTTTCAAAAATATTTTGGGGAAAAAGTAATACAACTAATATAGCTTGCACTTATTGTAGCATGAAAACTAGACATTTGTATATTGTATGTGAAATGAAGGCACGTTATTCCATGGGAGAGACTTGAAATCTCAAACAATGAACATTCATCATTGCAGACGGATTGTGTCCTTGGTTGCTCCAGACTTTCCTCTTGGCTTCCTCAATCTGAAAAATGTTAGAGCTCTTTGCCGATTAGATTTAGTTGATTTTCCGAAGACAAGAGGGGAGCCTTTGCCACTTTCAATGGGGGGCTTTCGACCTTAGGATAGTCGTTCTATCTGAGTTGTAGACATTAGGAAATGTCTTGTAACCCTCCGATGGACACTCCATGTTATATATATTATATATATTGATTTATCAATAAATCAGTTAGATCATTTTGGTCATTGTCACTGATATCTCTTTGTTTATGTTGAATCCTTTTGTCAAACATTTGTTTTGTATGCTGACTAAGCTTTGTCGTTATTGTTGCCAGACTTGGACGTATTTGTCCAATTGTGCTCATTCTTGTTAGAGGACGTCGCAACACTGGGAAAGTCTCTTTATGGTCGACTAGGTTTGGTTGCCATAGTCGCTGAGCTTCAACGGACCCTAGACCGTCGCTCGCACTTAGCTGATGGTGCTCGTCCCTATTAGAGAGAGTTGTTGCACTTGTGCGTTGAGTATTAGTGCGACGACCATTGTTGACTGATGGTGCTTTCTCTTATGGAAGAACATTGTTGCATGCATGTTGAAAATCCCTCTAAGGTTTTATTTTGCTTTGACTGCTTTAAGGGGGTTAGACTTTCGTCTTTAAGCCCCCTTGCCGTTAACTTCCATCTCACTCGGGTCATTCGATTGTTTGAACCGAGGTTTAGGGTTCGACTTGCTTTGGGTTGCTCAGTTATATCGACCTGGGTTTTGACTGTGTTTAGTTCACAGGTAAAGATTTTCACCTGATTTAGGGGCAGTCTGGGCCTTTGAATTTATGCAATCACACTCAAGCATTTATATGAACGTGAACAACATAATAAATGGGTGATTATTTTATTAATTGAAACATGATTACATCATACGGATAGTTTGCATGACATGTACCAAATTTACCTGTGCTCGGCGATGATTTACTGATAATATTTTTTGAAGTGTATAGCGTTTCATGTTCTCGTGACTAGTTTTCAGTACGTAGATTGTACGCACCGTTTTGGAGAATCGTTGAAGCTAGGAATAGTCCCTTGTAATTCGAGGACAGCTTATTTTTATTAGTGGTTTTGTCTGTTGTCTCTATACTTCGTATAACTAGGTCCCCCACCTCAAACCGGTGTGCTTTTACTCTTTTGTTGTAATACCAAGTGATCTATTGCTGATAAACCGCCGTGCGCAACCTTGTTGCATCTTGGGCTTCTTCAAGCAAGTCAAGATGCTCCCTAAGTTGTTGAGAATTACTTTGTGGGTTGAAACATTCGACTCGAAGGCTCGGCAGGCCGATCTCTACCAGGATGACCACTTCAGTGCCGTAGCATAAATTGAAGAGTGTTTCTCGAGCTGATTCCCTTGGTGTCATCCTGTAGGACCATAACACGGAAGGTGACCCGTTATGCCAGGAGTTCCCTGTGTCCTCTAGCTTCGTCTTTAATCTATGTAGTAGGGTTTTGGTTCATTACTTCTACTTGCCCATTCGCTTGTAGATAGACAATGGAAGTATAAAACAGTCAGATTTCCAAACTCCTACAGTACTTGGTGGATATTTTGCCGGTAAATTAGGTTCTATTATCGGTTACTATGACCTTGAGAATCCCAAATCTACATATGATGCTTTGTTGAACGAATTTCGTGACGTTTTGCTCAGTTATCTGTGCCAATGGGGAGGCATTTACCCATTTTGTGAAGTAGTTGATGCTGATTATGACAAATTGCCTTTACTTAGATGTGATGGGCTTAGTATGTCGAGCCCCCACTGTGCAAATGGCCAGGGTGACAGCAAGGTCTACAATTCTATGTGTGGCTGTTGAGGAATGTTGCCATGGATTTGGCAAATTTTGCATTTCTTCACAAATTTCACGGTGTCTCTCTTCATCGTTAGCCAGTAATAGCCTTGTCACATGACTTTAAATGCTAAATTCTTACATCCAATGTACGATCCGCATATTCCGAGATGAACTCGCTTAGCATGTAGTTAGCCTCTTCTAGTGTGAGACATCGCATGTAAGGGACGGAATAACCTTGTCAGTATAGTCTCCCGTCCATGTGGCGTACGGGCTTGCTGTATTCTTTATGCGCTTGGCATCATATAGGTTCTTCGAAAGAAGGCTGTTGTGGAGGAACCTTCTGTATTGGGTCATCTAGTTTTCGTTGTTTGAGATCTGAAGTGTCTCTTGCTCCGAGGCTTCGATACTTGGAGTTGCAGGGACTTCTCGCATGTCTCAGGTGTATTGCTTGAGATTACCAGTTGCTGTTGCTTTCACCAGCTAATCCACCTTATAGTTGTCTTCCCCCAGGATTTGGGGTTATTTCCAGTCTATCGAATACCTCAGTTAGGCCTTTCGCTCCAGTAAGATACCTTACGAGTAATGGGTTAGACACCTCGAAATTCCCGGCAACCTAGTTGACAATTAGCTTTGAGTTACTTGGACGATCAGGTTTTTTGCTGAGCATTCTTTTGCCAACCTGAGTCTGGCCAATAGGGGTTTGCACTCGACAACATTTTTGATGGTTGGGAATCCAAGACTCATCGAGTATTTCATCTCCGACCTGTCTAGAGTCCTCAATACCACGCTTTCTCCTATGTGCCCAGCTTGTCATCATCTGTTCTGCCAAAGGCTTGCCCTGGGTTTCTTAGGGACTTATTGAGGTGTCCTTTCCGAATGAGTGCCTTGATCTCTTTTTGCAGCATTCAGCATTCTTGGTGCTGTGACCCGGAGATCAATGGTAGAAACAGTACTTAGACTGATCTCCTTTCGGGTTATTGGGTTGCTTGGACCACTTTAAAACTTCTCGTCCCAAATCTATATGACGATGCTCGTTTAGGTGTTGTTCAATGGTGTTAGGTTGAGGGGCCTAAACTCTTTTCGTACACTCGGCTCTATCCTTAACTGCTTCGTGGGATCTTGCGTGTTGGAGTTATCTCCATTTCTCTTTTTCTTGTTCATTGATCCCGATGGTGGTCTATGTTCTCTAGCATCTTCATTTCATTGGCCTCCTTGGCGGCAATGTAGGTATGGGTGATGGTCTTTACCTCAAGAAAAGCCTTGGGCTCTTGTTAGACCAGGTGTTTAAAGAAGTCACCTGACTGCACAATTGCCATAAAGGAGTTCAGTTTTACTTCATCGGTTAACTTGAATGTCCTTTAGGCCTTTACGTTGAATCAGGTCAAGAAGCGCTTCGAACTTTTGTTTGGCCCTTGTTGAATGCGGATAAGATGCCATGGCTGCTTCTCCTCCCTTCGGTTGGAGGCGAATTGTGATAGAAAGTTGTCGGCCAACTCCTAAAATGTTTTGATCGAATTTGGTTACAGCTGGTAGAATCAAATCCAAGTGTCTCCTTTGAGGGTCAAAGGGAAGTATAGACACACGGCCACATCGTTAAGACCCTGGAATCCCAGCAGAGTGTGGAAGTAATTCAGATGGTTCATCGGATTGGAACTTTCATCGTAGGGCTCCAGGGGTCGGCATATTGAACTTGCGAGGGAGTTGCTGTATTTGGATCTCCCTCCTGAACGGTGACCTTTCAAGGTCGACAGAGTGTCTGTCAGTGCTTTCTCTGAATAGCTGCTGCTTGGTTCTCTAAATCCTCTCCCCCACTTAGGAGGTCGATGCAATCCTTTTAGTATTGAGGAAGGTCCTCAATTCCAAGTGGTTCGAAAAGATGTGTTGGATTGGCCGACTACGGGCTTTCCTTGGCAGGGCACTGCATGAGGCCTCTTCTTGGGCTGAAGGCCTTCGGTTGTCTAGGGAGCAACATGGATTTCGCCGCTCTAGGCTTTCATCCCATGCTCCAAGACTTAGTCGGCCTTTCAACTGTGTTTGGGTCCTGTCACTCGTGGCTTCTTAGGCCTCCTGGTCGTCAGGACATTAGATCATCTCTTTGGTGGGCTGTCTCTTCCTTCGGCTTATCCTTTTGGATGTCGAAATCTAGGAGTTGAAAGGAGCCCCCAGTGGTTGTACCTCCAGATGAGTGCATATAGTTTGAAGTAGTTTCGATAACGTGTCCACCTGGGTAACCAGCGTCTCAATGTTTGTGATCGGAGGACCGTTTCCATGACGACCTACGGTTGGGTCGTCGCTATGGGAGACGACGTTTCTTGCTAGTGTACCTGCTTGAGCTCTAATGTTCACTATGATTGCTTTCTTCAATTGTGTGGTTAGACTTTTTATCATTTTCACAGACAGCGCCAATGATGCGTCTTTGGATCCAAATTACCGAACGAATTAGAGGGCCGTCTTATTTGAGAGTCCGATTGGAAACAGGCTCAGTCTTTGTTACTCTAAATCTGGATTCTGCACACCACAACTAACAAACAAGAAGTAAGAGAAATACGGGACTCGTTTTTCGATGAGTGTCAGTAATCTTTCTAATAGACTAAAAAAGATAGGAGGGAAAGAATGTAAGAATGCAAGTAAAATGGAGATTGAGTGTTTGATGGAGGATTAGGTTTCGATGTGTGCGCTCGAAGGGGTGAGCGGCTTTGAGATGTTGCACTCGTAGGGAGATTGGATTTTTGAGAGATGCATTCGTGTGTGGAAGTAGCTTTTTTTGTCTTAATTTTCATTTGATCAAGGGTCTCCCTTTTCTGTAGAGGAAATGGTGTATTTATAGTGTTGGTGCCGGTTTGGCTGTTCCCTGGTGTTACGCCTCTACAGTGATGAGGGGCGTTACTTATGTAACCGTCACCTGTATTTAATGTCTTAGTAATCATGGGGGGCATTACTCGTGTAACCGATATCTGCATCTATTGGTAGGGCTGTTATGATTTCTGATCGTTAAATTTGGTGTTGTAACTGCTGGAACAGTCCATTGATTATCCATAAGTGCCCATATATTGTTGGACTGTTTCAGGTCAAACCGCTTGAGTCAACCGCTGCGCCTTCTGGGCTTAGAGGGTCTTCTGTTCGGCCGTTGTTATCTGGACCCTTCTTTCTTTTGCTGACTGGCTCGCGTAGTGTTGTACCCATCGGCCGTTGTTATCTAGACCCTTCTTTCTTTTGACGACTGGCCCGGGTAGTGCCGTACCCATCAATAGGACATGAGGATTACTAACTGTATGAGCAAAAGAAACATTAGAGTACTTGATGATGAATTCACTTTCGGCAGTTTAAGGAGTAAATTAATTTGCTCTGTAAAGAGGGGACTCTTCTCGACTTCATTGGCTGAAGGGTATCCTCTGCCGGATTTGTCTCCTTGTTTGTTGCTTTTCCAATTTGTTGGTTTGCCATGGATCTTCCTGCGGGTTCCGGAGTTTCTTCTCTTCTCACTCAGGAAATACCTTGCCAATATGAGGGAGGGTTGCCTCCAATATTCCTCCCCCTAATTTCATCTAGATCAATGTTTAGTCTAGCAAGAAATTTGAAGATCCAGTTTGCTTGCACCACCTTCTTATGGTGGTTTTGATCTTCAGCAGATTTCCACTCATAATTGTTGAATATATTCAAGTCTGGTCATATTTGTTTTAATGTGCTTTAATACTTAATGACAGTGACTTCTCCCTTTCAAATGTCACCAAGCTTTAGATTCGACTCAACTTAGATTGAATATTGTCCCAGGGAACATGTGATTAATATTGTCCCGGAGTTCCTGAGCTGTATGCTTATCAATAAAGTCTACAAGCCATTTCTTGACCTTGGTGTTGTCGGCATCCTACATTGTGTACTGAGGATCCATGTGTTTTTGTTCCTTAGTTTTGCCAGTCAAGTATCCCATTTTTTCCTCTCCCACTCGTGTACATAAGTACAGATTTGAGACTATCGCTGAAATTTAGTGCCATTTCGACAAATTGTAGTAATCTGAATAGGATGAAAATCTTTGTGGAAAACTTTGGATTGGTAATCATGAACAAAGTGGCAAGAGAGCCTAGTTCTGAGGGAATGTTAGACTAGATGTAAAGTAAAGACTGAGTAGATGGCTTGGGTTATGGAGGAAGCAAGAACCACTTTGTCTCTGACAGGACAGTATTTTGAATTCAGAAATTTTGTTGCATTTTGAAACACTATACATGTGGTTCTTCATATAGAGCTATACATAAAAATAGGAAATTATCTATTAGCCTAAAAATCTACCTTTGGATCATCCTAGAATATTATTTGGTGAATATACACACAAATCCCATAGAGCAAATATCTTCATTTATTCAGAAGGGTCCTTCTAGCATATCTTCTAGATCTTAAAATATCGTCACTTATCCCCATGGATTCTTCCCGCCCATCTCCCGATTCTTCCAACAAAATTTCTATCATCTTATAATTTTAGCTAATAAATCGTTATACTATCGACGAATTCTTAGTAAATTGCTGCATTCACCTAGTCCTAATGCATGAAAACTATATGGAGAAATGATGTGTTTTCAGTGGATTGGATTCGTCTTTCTCTCTTTTTCTTCCCCACCTTTCCCCTACTATCTTAATGCTTAGTATCTAGGTGGCCTCATTTACCTTAACTTTTTTTTGCCATTCCACTTATTATTTTCATTTTATCCTTCATATCTTTCAAGAGTCCCTACTTTCGGTGCAATGATTGGTATTGGTGGAAAAATGTGTCCTTTCTATTGTATATCATTTATAGATAGCGAAGAACCTGACCTTACTCCATTAGAAAAACAAGACCAGAATTGCATAACCATGCCCAATATTTTTTTTGGAATCTTTATTCTTTTGAATGTCCATTGTGCCCAGTCTTGTGATTTAACATCAATGATCAATGGCAGTTCCTTAAAACGAATTGTTTACGATGTTCAGAAAGGAAATTCTATTAATAGTTTACCATAATTTCAGGGAAACGGTACACTTATGAAGCCATAAATTCTGATGACATTGCTACCCTGATATATACCAGTGGGACCACTGGTGACCCAAAAGGTGTCATGATTACACACCAGAATCTGTTGCATCAGGTATTGGTGATTTTCTCTTCTCTACTTGTAATCATTAAGTTTTTCTTAGAATATGCTATTCCATGAGTTTCATGATTCATCAATTTGGTCCCGTGTGGCTGTTTGACACATAGGATATGAATTTTTTTGCATTTTTGATTTTGCAGATGTGATAAAAATTATGATCTGTTAGTCAACTGCGATATTTTCAGGGCCAGAAATATTGTCTGTTAGTGGGGCTATTGATCACCTGTGTGGTTATCCTAATAAAATCTTTAATTGAGAACATCATAATAACCATTTAGATTTGTTAGATTGGGTCTCTAATTTCAATTAAGACCAAGCCAGGCTTGATTATTTGTATAAAATTCGATAACTACTGGTCATTCTTTGTGGAATAAATGAGCCAAGGCAATAACTTTGATATTCCGACCTCCTCGAAAGCATATCAACACACGTGAAATAGCAGTCTCAATTAATTAGTTGCGTGTCATCTGTTAGGTTTCTTGATGACGAGACCTCAAACGCTCAGGTTTAGGCACTAGAAGCGTGTGATATCTTTCTGTGCAAAAGTGTGTGGAGCATTGACTGTAGGACCTTGTTGACACAATCTGAATTAATTTGTTATGTGGCAGAATTCCTTATAAGACTTATTTGCATTCTTCACCAACCGTTTTCCTTTACTTTTTCTTTTCTTTTGTTGTCTGTTTTCCTTCTGGGGTTAAAAGGGGGAGGAAATCTTTCACTCATTCGAAGTTTATATTACTGAAAGTGTTGTTTATTTTCATGGTATTGCTTGATCTTCCAGGTAAACAATTTGTGGAATCTTGTACCCGTTGAAGCGGGGGATAGATTTCTAAGCATGCTACCACCTTGGCATGCTTATGAACGAGCTAGTGAGTATTTCATCTTTACATATGGGATAGAGCAAGTATACACAAGTGTGAAGAACCTAAAGGTATTGATCAAAATAAATGTTAACTTTTACAAATGTTGGATTGTCATGAAAGCTCAAAACCAGTGGCAAAATTGTCAATATTATTTTGTTAATATTGCCACATCAGATCCGTTCAAATAATTTAAATATTTTGAACTTTTACATTCTGCTTGCCTCACTGTATGTGGACAGTGTGGTTTTCAAACTCTGATCTACGTCTAATCGTCACTTTCTGATGCCAGGAAGATTTGAAGAAGTACCAACCTGAGTACCTGATTTCTGTTCCGTTAGTATATGAAACACTTTACAGGTTAATTATGCTACAATAGAACTTGTGATGAGAATAGGGGGCTTTTACTGGATATGTTCAGGCTTTATTTCACCTTGCAGTGGGATTCAGAAGCAGATAGCTGCTAGCTCTGCTGTTCGTAGGACTGTTGCACTGACTTTTATAAGGATTAGTTTGGTGTACATGGAGTTGAAGAGGATTTATGAGGTTTTTTTCTCTGGCATTGTGCTTTCCTTTTCTTTTTAATTGATTAATGCTCTCGCAAGCCAACTGAAGTAATCTCTTGATGTGATTTATGGCTATGAGTTTGTGCATCCTGCATCTGTTGTGACACTCTTACATCCATAAATGAAAGGCATTGCACATGTTGTGTGCTTCTGTTTAGAATGGAAGAGGATCATGTGAAAAGGTTCTGTGTATTTTCTGGTAAAATCAAATGTATTATGAGTTACTCTCTAGGTTGCTGATTCTCCCATTAAGTTGTTTATTCATGGTAACGTCCAGAAGAAGAAGGAAACAATGGAAAGGAGAGTGACTCTAAACTTTCTGGAGTCCCTATGTGTCCTTTTCTGCAATACTGACTTTTCTGGCCCTTGAATGACCGGCATTTCCTCAAGTGAATGCGCACTACCTTAATCCATTAATTCTTCATTCTGTCACCTCAAGGGCAATTTCAAACCCTTCTTTCTCCTTGATGTGTCTTCGAATTTGGTTTAAGTTTATTGTTCCTGAAGTCCAACATCATAACAGAATTCTGTTGATGCCTCATGTCTTCTCAACAATCAACAGAGTATCAGGACCCAATAATTGCCAAACCTTATGTTGGAATTAATTTGCATGAAGAACTATATTCATTGCTTGGGATTATGATGAAATGACGTGTTCACTTTCATTGAATTTAGCGTTGCAGGTCTCACTTTTTATCTCACTTGCTCATATTTTATGTCCCATATGTAGGGAAAATATCTGACAAGGAGGAAGCAGCAATACTCTCACCTTGTAGCATTGCTGGATTGGTTATGGGCGAGAACAATTGCAGCAATTCTGTGGCCAATTCATGCCTTGGCTAAGAATCTTTTATATAGAAAAATCCATTCGTCTATTGGAATATCAAAGGTCTGATTCACCATGTATTTAGTGCTATGTTTTCAATTCTGCTGTTGCATCACTTGCATAAATATTAACTAGCTACTGCTGTTCTCTTTCTTATTAGAGGTATTTAGGGTTGAGATTGTTGTGTTTTCTTGCTCATTTATGAGAAAATTCGTGTTGCTGGGTCTTCATTGTTATTTTGCTCTTGACATCACTCCCTAGTCCCTACCTAATATGTCTGACTTGTAACTGTTACTATTTTCATTACTGCAGCTCTCTGGGTTACTATGGATTTTCTGGTCATAGTGGACAAACTTCAAGCCCTAGTATTGATAGGTTAGAAAGTAAATTGAGTAAAGCTTTACCTGGCTCTTTGCACTGTGCAGGCTGGCATAAGTGGAGGCGGTAGTTTGCCTCGGCATGTTGATAATTTTTTTGAGGTTAGATATGTACAAATATTCAGCTGTATTAACCAGAGAGTAAATTCTTGCTCTTTTATGATTCTTTGTAATACTTGCAGGCTATTGGCATCCTACTCCAGAATGGATATGGGTTGACAGAAACTTCTCCTGTTATTGCTGCTAGGCATCCAGCTTGTAATGTAAATTACTCACTTTATCTATATTTTCTTGTCAAAATAATAGTGCTTTTGAACCCAAAAAATGCAAATTCAAGAAGGGAGTTTTGAAATTTTAAATCAATTATTAACTTTATTGTAATCATTGTCCACTGCCACAATCAATTATTTCTTAACCGTTTCCCCTGTTATGTTCTACTGTTGAAGGTTTTAGGATCAGTAGGTCCTCCACTGCCACATACAGAAATTAAAATTGTGGACACAGAAACTGATGTAGTTCTACCTGCTGGTTCCAAAGGCATTATTAAAGTCAGGGGGCCCCAAGTGATGAGAGGCTACTACAGGGTACATTCTTTCCTTCCCTTTTGCATTAATGTTGTTATTCATGTTTCTTCAAAGACAAATTTTCTGTATGGAGGATGCACCACTGCTGTGATAAGCCGTGAAAGATGATGTGCATTGTATTTATTTATAAAGGATTCGACAATAGTTTAATGTTGACTTATAGCTAATTAATGTAACACCTCATGTTATCTGGGCTTGGGACTGGCTAGAAAACAGTGTTCTAGCACACAGGATTTCCACATGTGGGTTCTGAAGAGGATTGGATATGTACAATCTTATCCCTTTATTGTAGAGAGGTAGTTTCTATGATTTGAATTTGTAACATTTGGTTCTATGTTAGAAAAATATAACAATAAAGACCTATACAACAAGCAAAATGACAGCTTAATGCACAAGGCTCTCACATAGTGGGGCCTGGGGAGGTTTAAAATTATGTAATCTTAACTTTGCATTACAAAGGATATTTTGTGGATTAAACTCCTAACCTTTATGCCACAATGCATAAATCTTACTATTGCGCCAAAGCTTACCTTCTGGTGGAGTTATAATTAGAGTAACTATGCTTTGTAGATTTTAATATTGAGCGACTAAAAGTAAAATATAAAAAATTAAATCTTTTTAAGATAAGAATGTTAAGATAGATAAATAAGGTTACTCTGATATGTTAAGAAATTAACATATTTGTAACCAATTAGAAGTCATGGCTATAAAAGAACAGATAGAAGGACGTTAAAGATAGTCTAGACACTTAAAATGTTTACCAAATGAAGCAATAATGAGAAATTGTGATTGGATTGAAGTTTGAAGTAAGAAGAATAGGAGAAGTAGCCTTAAAAATTTTTGTGGTAATAGAAGAATATGAAGTTGCTTTTACTCCTTAAAGATGTTGTTGGATTTTAGGCACTCCCTTGTAAGTCTCACATCCAATGGGTGGGTCATCAGGAGGACATGTGATGTTCGGGTGAGACTCTCTTGAGCGGAGATATCAAGTAAGAGTCGCGCGATATTAATGTAAAAATTACTTGAGAAATAGAGTTCATTGGAGGTTCGCAAGGTTCATTCGAGGGAAAGTTGACCGGTGGACAGAGTGTGTGCCGCTTGTGTGTGACTAGGAGGTGCTCGTGTGCAGATAAACAGAATGGGTTTCGCATGTGATTGCCTAACCAGCACACCTGTGCCAATTTTAGTTTTTGCCTTTGACATTTGAATGCCAACTTTGAATATAAATATCGTGTGATTTTTAGTTTAAATGAAAAAATCATTTTCAACACAAAGGTGTGGCACATAAAGAGAAAAGATAGAGGAGGAAGGGTTTCGATATTCTATTGAGATTCAATTCAAATTTCATTCTTTGCTAAACTCGAGTGTGTTACTCTAGTTTGTTTTTAGGATGTATTTTTGCTTTGGTTACTTATTTTCTCGGTGTATTATTCTCTTATGGGTTACAAAGTGTGTTAGAGATTGGATTCTGCCATGATTCTCTTGAGTTGTAATAAAGGGATCCGAGTAAAAGCTATACTTGTAACCGATCACTTTTATATTAGATCTTTTTTGAGTTTGTCCTATAATTTTTTCTTTAGTTGAAAAAGATTTTTCATATTAAATATTGACGTATAACTTATGTGCTTGATTGCATGATTTGTTCATTGTGCTCTTGTGATATTTGTGGCTGACAATTGATGGAAAATTTGGAGGTCTATTTCCACTGTATTGATTGTGTGTATTTTGTTTTCAATGAATCCTAACAAGTTGTATCAGAGCGTAACATTTTTCGGATTATAAAAACTACAATTTGATGGCTTCAATATCGAGGGGTTTTTCATTCCACATTGAGAAATTTAATGGGTGAAACAATTCCTTTTTTTGGAAAGAGAGTGAGGAATGTTTTGACCTATGATGAATGGTAAAAATACTGAAAAAGGAGGATAAATCAGAGAAAATAAAGGATAAGGAGTAGCAATATATAAGGGCTTTTGCTAATTGTACGATCAAGTTATATCTTACGGATAATACTCTTCAAGAAGTCATTGGCTTATCGGATTCAATGGAAATGTCCATTTTTGATGAAAAGATCAAGGATGAAGACAAGACGTTGGTGTTGCTGTCTTTATTGCTGGTCTCATACATTATGCTGTCTTGATGCTACTATTTAAGAGGATACATTTAGTCTTGATGAGATCATTGATTCCTTGCTTATAAATATGAGTCTAGGTAGAAGGAAAATTATAAGGTTTCAGGGGAGTAAAGTGTCTTGGTGTCTACTAGCAGACAGGAGATTGAGAAACCGAGGCAGAAAGTTAGAGAGGAGTAACAACCGTCTAAGGTTAAGGATATCGAGTGCTTTCATTATATAAGAATAGCCACATGAAGTAGGATTGCTTCAAAAGGAAGTGGGAGAAAGAGGGTGGTAGCAAGCGAAATGAGTGGAGGGATCATAATGGTGATGATTAGGTCTCTATTGCTACTTTCAGAAACCTTCTAGTCGTCCATACGGGAAAGATACGGAACTTCACAGGCCATGAGATGAATTGGGTGATGGATAGTGGATCCTCACATAATGCGACATCAAGAGAGTTCCTCTTCATCTCTTATACTCTCAAGGACTACGGGATATTAAAGATGGATAATGATGGCTCGTTGAGAGCAGTAGGGACATTAGCTTGGGGACAAGTAACGGGACAAAGCTCGTGTTGAGGGGTGTGTGACATATTGTAGATGTTCGGTTGAATTTGATTTCGACTAGAAAGCTTGACGAGAAGAGTTTTTGCACAAAGTTTGGAAAATCCTAATGTAAAGGGGAGCAAGTATTCAAGTTGATGGTGGTTTGTTCATGGTGGATGGAGGAGAAGGCCGAGGAAGAGTAAAGGGGGAGTGATGCTACTATGGAGAAAAAATCGAAGGGAAGTGGCAATACTTTGGGATTGGTGGAGCAAAAAAGGGTGTTGTTCAAGCTTGTGGACAACACCGGAATCCCCATAGAAAGAAAGTTGTTAGAGGATAAAAAACGATGGTCGCTAGAGAGATAAGGAATCCTTGACAAAGTCGTAATGAAAAATTTGTTGGGTTTTGGGTTATTCCATTGTAATTCTCACACCCAATGGATGGGTTATCTGGAGGATTCGAGAGGCTTGTTCGAGCAAATATGTTAGGCAATAATTGTATGATGTTTGTGTGATGGTTGCTTGAGCACTGAAATTTACAGGAGGTTTGTTCAACCAAAGGTCAGACTTGTGAATAGAATAGGCATTGCACATGTGCAACCAAGAGACACTCGTGCAAGTAAACAGAATAGGTGTCGCATGTGCATGCCTAACATGCGCACTTGAGCCAATTCTAGTTTTTGCCTCTGGCATTCAAATGCCAACTTTGGATATAAAAATCCTATGCACTTTTTTGGTCAAAAGAAGAGATCATTTCTGACACGAGCGCTACACAAAGAGGAAGAAGAGAAATGAGAGAGGAGGAAGGGTTTTGACATTCGGTTGAAATCCGATTTAGGTTTCTTTCTTCGCTAAGTTTGGGTATGTTGCTCTTTTTTGTTTGTAAGACATATTTTCGTTTTTGTTGCTTATTATCTCAATGTATTCTTCTCTTATGGGTTGTAAAATGCATTGGGGGTTGGGTTCAACTATTATTTACTTAGGTTATAGTGAAGGGATCTCGGAGGAGATTATATTTGTAATCAGCCACTTTTATAGTGAATTTTTTCGAATTTTGTCCCACGGTTTTTCCTTTGATAGAGAAAGGTTTTCTTCGTTAAATATTATCATACAATTTGTGTGCTTGGTTGCGTAACTTGTTCTTTGTGTTCTCAAAGTCATGGGTTCGTTTCCACTACGTCAGTTGTGTGCGTTTTTTATTCCTGGGGAATCCTAACAGATGTTGCAATAAATCAAATAGAATGACAGGAGCATATTCATGCAAGTGATCCAATTTAGTAGGACAAGAATTTGTTAATTTCAATGTTGATGGCCATGTTTCTTCCAGACACCCTAGCACTTAATAGTTTTAGAGTTCATACTATTGATTGGTATATTAGAGGAGGATTTACACAATCAATGTCACATATGTGACTTGAAGCTTTGTTGTTGTTTTCATATTTCATGATTTTGGTGCCGATTTGGCCAAGACAGAATTTATCATGAATGATGAGTTTCCTAAATGGAACATCAGATTAGCATTATTCATATTGCATGAGTATAAAACCATTTTTGGGCCTTCATATAACAATTTAAACTTTTTAAGTCTGTTGGTTTCTCCACATGGTATTAAAAGCTTGTTGATCAAGTGATTATGAGTTCAACTCCTTGATACCCTATTCTCGTGTAATTATCTCAGCATATTGTATATATTGGCCCGTGCATAATCCAAGCTTCAATCCTAAAAGGGCATTCAAGTGAGGTGGTGTGTTAGAGTATAAAACCATTATTGGATCTTCACCAATCAACCTAAGTTTTTTGGTCCATTGGTTCCTTGAATTCTAAAATGAAGACTTTAAGCCAATATTATTCCCTATATTATAGTCATTCATTAATATATGCTCGTTTTCATTTTAGAAAATTGCCATGATATTTGGCTGATCGGAAAACAACAAATTTTGGCCAATTATTTGTTGTTTTATCAAAGACCTTTGCACTTAGTTTCCATGGGTCATTGTGGCCCCACTTTATTTGCCAAGCTCCCTCAAAATTGCTACTTCTTAATGTCTTACCGTTTTTTCTTCAATTTATATTGGCAAGGTTAAGCTTGATTTATTAAGCCATTAATCAATAATACAAAATTAAGCGTGTATATAATACTCTGACAACAATATAAAAAGAGATTACAGAATGTTGTGTAGTATTATACCATATTCCATGAACATATAATATTCTTAGACATAAGGAATAGTTTAAATAAATTATTTTTGGATTCCGTGGGAATATCAGAGGAAAAATAAATAAAATAAAAGGAAAAAATATTGTGGGGATTATTGAATAACAATCCATGGGATGCATTTGGTTGATTTTAAGCTTTATTCTATCTGTGCATATTGCTTTCTTTATTTCATTTTGTTTTGGTTGCCTCAAGGTGTTCATTGACATTATGACCGCTAAAACCACTAACCAACTTGTGACCTTTTTTATTGTATCTTAAGGAACTTCAGTTCCCGTGTCTTTGTAGATAGTTGTATTTATGTAGTTCCTGTTTTTAGTGGCTTAGGTGCTAGTTTTGCTATTAATGATCATTTTTATCTTCCTATAGTTGTCAAAATGTGCTCATTTCTCTAATAAAAGATTTATACAACAATAGTTTGCTTATTCCCGACTTATCAACATAATCACCATCCTTAACGACCATGTGTAATTGCAGTCAATATTCATTAATATACCATATGAAAAAGAAATAGCTAGATTTCTGGCAAATTGCTAAGGGTCTGAAATTGGGTTTGCATAATCATGACCTCAGCATTACAATTTGATGCGCCTAGAAATATTGGCAAGTATTGATATTGAGTCTTTTTGTTAATGGTGAATTAGAATCCCCAGGCTACAATTCAGGTCTTAGATGAGGATGGTTGGTTAAACACCGGTGACATAGGTTGGATAGCACCCCATCATTCAGCAGGGCGAAGTCGCCTTTGTGGTGGAGTTCTTGTTCTTGAAGGACGGGCCAAGGACACTATCGTTCTCATTACAGGTATCCTCCTAAATTGATTGTTAGCTCATATGCAATACATTTGAACTTCTTTTCTCTAGAGAGAAGCAAAAAATAGATAAACAAATAATAAAATGCCAAGTATAGGAAATTGATATTGGTCCAAATACAACTCGACCCTATCTCGGTGACCGAAACTTGATTGCAACCTGTAGTCACAATCATCCGACCTATGATGACTCAAGACTTGAATCATCAAACAGGAAAACTTGTGCAAAACCCAGAACAACCATTCTGGGGTTGACCTATATCCAAGACTTGGATTAACCAGCATCCGACGTAACTTGAACTTAAACTGATTCTGCCTAAAATTTATCTGATCACCTCTAGGTCTGGTAAAATCTACCCTGATATAAATGGTGTGGCTAAAACCAGATTTTTTCAGGCTCTAGAGTTTTCTCTTGCTCTCTTTCCTCTCTCATTGTCGGCACCCGAACCCCAGCCCTTCCCCCTGGCGATGGTGGAGACATTAGGTTCCTCCTAGAGATGAAGACCTTTCCCGCAAGAAGGAATAAGCTGGGGAGTCAGTGATCTTGGCGAAAATTGATATGGATTTCTCGGAAGATGGCGCTCTATAGCAAGGACCAGTACCCACGTCCACCGAAGGGCCACAGAAGAAACCAACCTTTGCAAGGATTATTATGAACAGTGGACAAGATCATTGCAACCCCATTGAAGAGAATGAAGATGTTGCTGCCTAGGAAGGGGATATCAGGGTGGATCCCTTAGGTGGGTGGCATTCTATCACCATCTCTGAGAAATTTCAAGGTAAACTAGCTGGAGTTTGGGAAGCGTCTGTTATCAATAAACTGCTTGATCACCCTTTGGATTTTCAGGCGCTTTGCTCCAAAATCCCCATCTTAAAGAACTCTGAGGACAGTTATAAGTTGATCGACATGAATTTTAACTAATTCCTTGCCAGATTTACTATAGAGACGATCACTCGAAGGTGCTCGAAAATGGCCCTTGGATGGTTTATCAGTGTTACCTAGCTGTGTGACCTTGGAGCTCGGCGTTTAGGCCTTCCGATAAGAAAGCGGAGTCTGTTGTGGTCTGGATACAGCTTCTTGGGTTGCCACTTCAGTAATACTGGAAGAATGTGTTATGGAAATTTGGAAGAATCATTCGCCAGCTGGTGGAAATAGATATGAACACAACATTGGTGGATAGAGGGAGATTCACTAAGATCGCAGTTTGTATTGATTTGGGAAACTGCTGCTTTCTCGGTTTATATTCAATGGAAAAGTCTTGAAGGTTGAATATGAGGGCCTTCCTAAGATTTGTTTTAGCTGCAACATGACAGGGCACACCTTAAGGACATTTGTGTTTTCACCCAATGATGGTATGGTATACATGGAGAGTGGGCTGGGTAATGAGGAAGATATACCAGCAGGCTTAAGGTCTGGAAAAGAAATGGAGACGAGGGATTTCAGTCATTGGCTGCATCTTTCAAGGAGGACTAGACACCCTTTTTGAAGGCAAAAGGTCCTAGGCAACAATCATCCGGATGGCTCAGGGCTGAGGGCCTATCTGGATCGAGATTTTCAGCTCTAGAGTGTTTCGAGGATAGAAGATATCTTCTTGGCTTCAAAGTGGCCCTGGTTAATTCCATCAGTTTATAAAAATGAACGACCTCCCAAAACACAGGATTCACACCATGATAACCCCATCATCCCCCCCCCCAAAACCAAAACCCGACGGGTCCCCTGGAGCAAAACCCTTCCAGGGCAAATCACCAGCTCTCAAGGACATCACTAATGTCCCCCAAGCCTCATACTTAAAAATCAGTACCATCAGCCTCACCATCTCCAACTTGGGTGATCCATACCTTAGCACTCTTCCACCTCGACTGTCTTCTCAACCGATCAAGAGCCAACCACCCCCCCCCTCTCCAAAAATTGTCAGTTGGAACCCATCGTTCTCACAAAATGCCTCCCCAACCACCTATCATGGTTTTTAGTGTTGGGTTTTGGATCACTTATTTGTTAGTCTCATACCCATTTGGTATGTTGTCTATTGACACACTGGATATTGCATGAGACTTGACTTGATCAAAGGAAATTATCAAGTGAGGCACGATAGGTGTCTAAATTGAACATATATGTCATTTGACCAGAATAGCAACGCTTGATGCGTGCTTAAATGGAGCACATTCGTGTTTTGTCCGAAAATGTCATGCTTGATGCGTGCCTGAGAGACACCCATGCATTGTTATCCTAGTAAATCTGTGCTTGAAGGGCGCTCATATACTAATTCTAATATAAATCGCGCCTAATGTTATTTTAAGGCATTCATTATGGTCCTTTTAAGTTCTTGAGCATATACACTGAGGGAAAAAGAAGAGGGAGAGGTAAGAGAAAGATTTATTCATTTATTTGAGTTTCGAATTGTATTCTATTTTCCACTAACTTTAGGTATGTTACTATTATTGTTGTGAAGGACATTTTCACGAGTTCAAATATAAGTGTTCGGAAATGATCATCAGAGATATTAGATCTTGGCTTTGTGAGCAAAGTTTTAACGTCGAAAACCCAACAATCAGTTCTCAGGCATGCGGGAACAATGGTATGAAGCGGAGGATACAGTGATAGGGGGATCCACCCATCATAGCGCTTAATTGTTTTATTAGGTAGTTTTTTTAGTGTAATTGTGGTGGGGCAGTGAAGAAAGGATTTAGAAGTGAGTTCAAGGAATTCTCTAGATGACACGACCCTATCCTGGTGGCCATCTTAGAGCCTTGGGCTAGTGGGAACAAAGCCAGTAGGATTGTTGACCATCTTGGTTTTGAAGGGAATGTAATTAGTGAGGCTTTGGAGTTCACTGGAGGCATCGGGGTCTTATGGAAGGTAGAGGCGGTGAATATTGATATTGATACGGATATTATGGATGAAGATATTTGATTTTATTTTTAAATTAAATTTAATTTTATTTTTCATTTGATTTTATTTCTACTTTTATTCTAAAAATTCTTCTTTAAAAATAAAACTTACATTAATTAAAAATATGACTTAATTACATAATTTAAATAAAAATTACTATAAAATTGTAATAACTAAATGGGAATAAAAATACAAAATTCAGTATTCATCACTGGGTGCTTGCTGTCTTGACTACCTGGGGTTCAGAGGCCTCAAGTTCACTTGGTGAAACATGAGAGACCCCTCCCATTGTCCGTCTGGAACAGGTTGGACAGGGTCTTGGCGTCAGCAGAGTAGAAGTGCAAATTTCAGAAGGTTCTGGTCACCAAATAGGCTTTCCTCTGATCATTGTCCCATCTGTTTGGACATTGAGGCCATGAGTAGTTTATCTTCTATTCGCAAATCGTTCCGTTTTGAGGCCGGTGGCATCTTCACCGGGGTTAAAAAGATCTTGTCAGCAATGCTAGAGTTCCACGGAAGGGACCCGATGAAAAGTAGGTCACTCTGAAGGATAAGTTGAGAATCTAGAACAAATCTGCATTCGGCAACCTGAGCTATGTCAAAAAGGGGCTTACCAAGCAGATCCAGGGTGCGCAGGAAACTCTTTCCATGATTGATTCAACGAGACTCAGGGAGCTTGAGGCAGATCTGATTCCCCATTATCGAGGTATTCTTGACAAGGAAGATTTGTTGTGGCTTAAAAAATCCAGCCTTAACTGTATCATTTAGGGGCAGAGAAACAGTAGATTTATTTGCTACTACCCTCCATAGGAGAAGGGCCTACTGTGTTACGATCCTAAAGAATGAGGGGATGGTGTTATGACAGTGAGGATCTTAAGGCCATGGTTGTTAAATATTTTGTTGTTCTGGTTCGTGATCCAGAGCTTCAGTCCCACATTGAGAGCTGCTCAGGCCTTCCAGAGTGGGCAACTTCTTGTTGGGACCAATCATACGCTAATCACCCTCATTCCTAAGGTGAATGTGATACGAATTCTTCAATACAACACCGAAACTGCCTCATCAACTTCTACCGAAGACGAAGTATCCGGGCACTCCACCGGGCCTTCTAAAATTATAGATTATATTTTGTTAATTCTGTTATGGATTTCTCTGCACACATGTTAGTTATTACTATGTTCTGTTTTGCCTCACATGTTCTCGGTTACTGGGAAAGTATTTTATATATTGTACTTCACTTGAGAAAGGAAGAAGAAGAATATTGTCTCTCTCTATTTTGCTCCCTCAGTCTCTCTCTCTCTCTCTGCTTCTCTCAAATCTTTCCCTTTTCTTCCTCTTCCCCCACTTTGTCTGTTTGTCCCTTCACTCACTCACTGCTCTTCACCGCCTCGTGCTTTCATCACCTCGGCCAACTTAATCATCTCGGCCGTACTGTAGCAGGAGATCGCGGTCTCCCTGTAGCTTCATCAAAGGACCAAGGTCTTACTGTAGCAAGGACGTGTGTGTTCGCTTCTTTTCCCTATTACACCTTGGCCGAACTGTAGCAGCATCATCGCGGGCTTACTGTAGCAGACCGAGGTCTTGCTATCGCACTCTCTTTCGGTTTTTCCTCTGTTTTCCTCTACCAGAGTTCTCCTCTCGCAGCCCTTTCTCATCGCACCAGCGATTACCACGATACAACCATGGAGTTTGTATCAAATAGTGCTCTCATTGAGACGAAAGCAGAGGAGATCGAAGAACGCACTCTCGACGCACTCGAAGCGGCCATCGCCGAGCTTGCCAACGCGATGAAGGACCTTCGACGGGCTACCGACAGATTTGGCGCCATGCGGTTTTCACCACAGCGCAAATCCGGTCGTCCATCACTAAGCTCAGCCAATCACCCCACAGAGTCAAGCAGCACCCTAACTGTTCAATGAACCTTTTACCTTCGGTGGCTTCTTCTATTGTTGATTTCCCTCCTTTAGTTCCACTAGATACTTACATCGCTCCACACCTTCACTTTCCCTGACATGAAATCTCTTCCTTTGCT
The DNA here is from genome assembly GCA_025585075.1 of Nepenthes mirabilis. Classification (NCBI taxonomy): domain Eukaryota; kingdom Viridiplantae; phylum Streptophyta; class Magnoliopsida; order Caryophyllales; family Nepenthaceae; genus Nepenthes; species Nepenthes mirabilis. Next base: position 48,318 of record JAODPA010086932.1, read on the forward strand.
GTTCTCCCGACCCCCTCATCTTTACCGATTTCCACCTCAGATATTTTATTCCTACTTGCTCAACACCTACCCGTCCTTCCACATCCATCGTCGTCTGAACCCGAGAAGGATAACGGTGGTGCTGAACCGTGTAACGAGGTAAAGGAGATTGTGCCGTTATCGAGTCTCGACAGCACTGGTAGATCTGATGTTGTGTCTCCAACTACTCAAACCACACCAAATATGCGTCGTGCCCAATCAAATGTCAAAATCACCTTCTATTCTTGTTTAACCCAGCTAGACGATTTGTTGCTCTCCACCAAAAATTTTATTACTCTCACTAGTGTGGAGGCAGTGACACCCCTTTGTTTTTGCAGCCTTGTGGAAGTGTGGATTTGTGGAATTTCAATAACGGTTCAGCGAACTAGTGCTTTCGGACGATGGCCTGGGATAAACATTGCACGAACTAATTAATTTTGTGAGTGTTTCTACTTTAACCATTTACTACTTCCTTACGCTTGCGGAAGATCATACTGATGCTAGTATATATGAGAGGGATGGTATTGTCATGCATGTGAAGCAACCTACGGTGTTGCAATTCAAGCTTCTTTTGAGTGAATTTCTTTTACAATTTAAGTACAAACGAAGAAAATGAGAAATTGTAGCAATGCTGGGTATATGGCCCTGGTCCCCGGTGGGAACACTGGTACACCACCTGTCTGTCAGACAAGGGTGGACATCAACCCCTGTGCAGCTTCCACTTCTTGAATGCATCTTGTGTCATGGTGCTGGAACTCGCAGCAAACAGAACATCAAGGCTATAGTTAAGGAGGTGACACCACATGGCTAGATTTCTGAAACAAAAGTCTACGATTGGATTTTGGTAGTGACTGATATCGCATCACCTAGTGAAGAGAAGACAACGCCTGAGATTTTCCAAGTGCAACACAATTTTGCTCCAGGGGGTGAGGATTTCTGGCCCTAGGATCAAGAAACAAGCTACGGCTACAGCAAGGCAGATTACCGTTTAAGCCAAGCCATGGGCCTTACTTTTCAAAACCAGGGTCTTAAAAGTTTGGCCACTGCTATTGGAAAGCATGCCATAAAAGGATCAAATCTGCCAATTGTAGCTAAGTGGGCAGATGTAGACAGAAAGTGGCAAGCTCGGAGGGTTCAAACAGCTTAATCTCCGGCTTCAAAGGTCCCGAATGCTGATGCCTCACAGCATTCTTTGACAGATGGAGCCATGCTGATAGGTTATCCACCCCCATACAATAAACATGAGAATCAGTCTCCTGGAAATGCTGGTTTTGCACCGTACCGACTACCACCAATCCAAAATCAGCCTAACCCTTCCATAATTCAGGCCCATGGATTTTAGGGTCTGAGGCCTGATCCTAAGACCAGCGTCGCATGACATTCTCTTGCATATGGAGTGAGAGGTGTGTCCCACTCCCCACACCCTGCTCCTGTTATTAACCAGAGCCAATCACTTGGATACTTCCCCAGAGTCAAGGATTGTCCGCCTCTTTTGTCAATATCTCAATCAAAACAAAAGATTATGAGATCAGAAATTCTTAATCTAAGGCCACATCATTGGGGTGACCAATGCCGCCACATAAGTGGGTTTGCTGGCTCCAACCAGTTTGTCGAGGCTTCTGGGAATGTTGAGCGATGTGCAAGACATGAGAAGAAGATTTGTGAATTTTTAATGTCTGGATCAAGTGGAAAAGAACAAGAGGGACTAGATCTTTCGCATTTGTCCAATTTGATGTCCCCTGAAGCAATCAACATTTGTATGCCACTGCAGTATGCTACTCGAACTGATTTTCGATATGAGAATTCTATCATGTTGAAGCCTTCCTTATTTTACCCAAGTGGGAATAGGTGTTCACAGAAGCACCTTGAGAATTTGGTGGATGATTTCCACTGTCATTCAGCCGTATTTGTTAACACTGATGAGCACATTGCAATCATCGATACCACGGCTGACATGAAGAATTGGGCTTCAATTCTGGCAGAGTTATACTTTTTGAAGGAGTCAGCTCGGCAGAGAAAGCAAACAATGCTTTTCCCTTATTTCAGATGGACTGATATCAAGGAAAATCAAACTGATATTCCCGGGATTTCCTTGAAGCTAGAAAGAGCAGTAGCTGCTCCTCTAAGGAGTCTCGAGAAGGTGGACATTAGGCGAGCTCCGAAGAAAAGGGGCAAGAAGAAAGCCAGTAAGGCGAGGGATCTTTATGAAAATAACTATTCCAGTGCTTGCGAAAGTTTCTTGTCTTTTATGACAGAGAAGCAGCGGAATGGGAAATCGATCATACGTTCATTGAAGAAATCGGGTTTAGAACTACCTCAGCTGTTGACTCAATTTTCTCCAAGCATTGCTGGGACGGGCCTAGCTGTTATCTTCTCTGTAAAATGGCTTGTGGGAAGGCGCCCTTGTCCACAACTAAACTTGTTACCACTGGGGTCGGCTTTGGGCTCTTTTGGCTTTCTTGGGCTGTCAATGCATTAAGGGAGAACGTTGTATACGTCACTAAGAATTCTGACAAGTCGGGGTTCAAAGAAGAGGTGAAATTGCTCTTAATCTTATTGGGTGTGATGCTGAGAACCCAAAAGGGGGAAACTGTTTCCCTGTTTGCAAGGAGAACCAGTAGGAGGAGGACAAGGTTATTCGGCAATTTAACAGTGGCAATACTTCATCAAGCTTTCTCCTCGTTCAACCTTGAGGCCAAGATTATTTTGATGGAGAAGGCAATGATACGAATTCTTCAATACAACACCGAAACTGCCTCACCTACTTCTACCGATTACGAAGTATCCGGGCACTCCATCGGGCCTCCTAAAATTATAGATTATATTTTGTTAATTCTGTTATGGATTTTTCTGCATACATGTTAGTTATTACTATTTTTAGTTTTGCCTCACATGCTCTCGGTTACTGGAGAAGCATCTTATATACTGTACTTGACTCGAGGAAGGAAGAAGAAGAATATTGTCTCTCTCTATTTTGCTCCCTCAGTCTCTCTCTCTCTCTCTGTGCTTCTCTCAAGCCTTTCCCTTTCCTTCCTCTTCCCCCACTTTGTTTGTCCCTTCACTCACTCACTGCTCTTCACCGCCTCGTTCCTTCATCACCTCGGATCATCTCAGCCATACTGTAGCAGGAGACCGCTGTGTCCCTGTAGCTCTATCAAAGGACCGAGGTCTTACTGTAGTAGGGACGTGTATGTTCTCTTCTTCTCCCTATTACACCTCGGCTGAACTGTAGCAGCATCACCGCGGGCTTACTGTAGTAGACCGAGGTCTTGCTGTAGCATTCTCTCTCGGTTTTTTCTCTGTTTTTCTCTGCCAGCTGTCAGAGCTCCCCTCTCGCAGCCCTTCCTCATCGCGCTAGCGATTACCACGATACAACCGTGGAGTTCGTATCAGAATGCTCCTTGCTTACTGACACAATTTCACCCCATTTAACTGTGCAATGTTCTGTACCAGATCTTTAGCAAGGTGATTGCCTAGAGGCTTGGACCTGTCCTCAGCAAAGTTGTTAGCCCTACACAAGCTAGCTTCCTTCCTGGCCACACCGCCCATGATAATATCCTTGTTGCCCAAGAGGTGATCTACTCTGTGAGCAAAGCGAAAGGGAAGAATGCAGGTTTAGTGTTGAAGGTGGATTTAGCTTAAGCTTACAACAAGGTCAAATGGAGCATTGTCAACCAAAATCTTCTATCTCTCAGGGTTCCAGAGAAGCTCATGAGTCTCATTATTCACTATATCTCCATGCCAAGTTTTTCCATCATTTGGAATGGTGAGACGTCTGATTATTTCATGGCTTCGTGTGGTCCTAGGCATGGTGACCCCTTTGTCGCCCTACCTTTTTGTTCTTTTCCTCAAGAAACTCTCTCAAATAATCCTCTCAAAAACCTCAGCAGCAAATGGAAGCCTGTCAAGGTGAGCAAACAAGGTCCGTCTCTTTCTCATCTGTTTTGCACTGATGACTTGCTTCCAAAGACACACTTGACCTCTTTTGTAAAACTTCTTGTCAGCGTGTTAGCACAGAGAAGCCCTAACTCTTTATTTCCCCCCAGTGCACCTAGGGATTTGGCAAGGGACATTTAGGGTATCTGTGGCCTCAGGCTTGTAACTAGCTGGATAATTATTTGGTGGTGAGGATGGTGCAAGGCAAGAATCTCTAAGATCAGAAGAAACTCATCCTCGAAAGGGTTAGTATAATTTTGTTTGATTGGAAAGCAATGCCAGTGGCTATCTGTAAGAAATTAGACACTATTGATCACAATTTTTTCATGGGGAAAGAAGAAAACCCACATGGTGTGCTGGAACGAAGTTTTCTATTCCAAAAATGGAGGTTTGGGCCTGAGGTCAGCGCAAGAGACCAACTTTTCTCTAATGGTCAAGATTGGCTGGGATCTGCTTCTAGGATCAAACCAGATGTGAGCCCAGATTTATAGGGCATCGTACCTCCACTCAATAGAGTTCTTCTCTATTAAAGCTCAAAATAACTCTTCTAGAAGTTGGCGCATCATATTAAAGGCTAGACACTTAATTGAGAAAGAGGTCAGATGGTCTACTGGTAACTGCTTGACAGCTAGATTCTGGCTGGATGGATGGACAGGTGATTCCCTGCTGATCTTGAAATCTGAAGCTCCCATTTCTACCAAGGAGGCCAAGCTTAGGGTGGCAGATTTCATTCTCCCGGGTGGTAAATGGATCTGAAATTTGATCAGGGGCAAACATGCGGGAACCAACTATTGGCTTCTCTGTGGTGTTCCTATTCCCAGGGCTACCTGCATGCAGGATTGATTTGGGATTGACCATCCAGAAGATATAATGCAAGAGACACATATAGTACGCAACACATTCAATATACTACACACAATGCGATGTGGTTGAAGACATTGAAGCTAAAATTTCTCCCAAAGTTCATTATTTTTGTCTGGATTATTCTTAAGGACAAGCTACTCACAAATATCCAAAGACTTAGGAGGAGACTGACTAGCACCAATGAATGCTTATACTACAGACTTCTAGAATCCATTGGTCGTCTAGATAGAGACTGCACCACAGGAGACAAATTTGGTTAATAGTCTTAGGGGCTGAGACAACCCAAGGGTTTTTTTCTGGTACCTGTCAACAACTGGAACTCCAAGCACTTATATTGGAGAAGAGGGCTGTCAAAGTCTGTGTTCTCCTGGCAACCATTTGGCACATCTGGTTATGGAGTAACAAGGCCACGTTTTACCCAAGTAGTGCATCCAATTTTTAGGGATGCATTTGAATGCTTGCTGAAGATCTTTGGCAACCCCTGCTACCTCCTTCCATACCTTATCTCGCATGGCTTCTGCACTGAGGCCAGCACTTGGCAAGCTCCTCCATTCAGATAGCTTAAGATTAACACCAATACCGGTAAAAATTTAGATGAGGTGTCCTATATGTGGGGAATTCGCTGAGATGATGAGGGAAACTAGACTTTGGGGTTCTGGGGCTTCCTTAGGTATTGCGATATCCTTAAGACTGAGACAAGAGCTATCTTCCATGCTTTATGAGTTGTGTGGGACAGAGGAGTGAAGAAGGTCATTATGGAGACTGATTCTGAGAACACCATCACCAAATTATTGGGCCCAAACATGCAAGAAGATCCATGATAGAGGTCTTTTAATTTACTGTGAGGAATTAATCTCGAGGGAGTGTAATGCATTGTAGCTCACACTGTAAGGGAATAAAACATAGCAGCAATGGTTTAGTCAACTGGGTTACCCCATGTTTGTGGAAAATTTTCACTTTTTCATTAGACATGTTCTTTCAACTGAAGGCCAGTTGGAGGTCCACCAACTATCAATGCAGACTCTTGGCCGATCTACCAAAAAAAAAAAAAACAGAGAAAAATCTACCATAATTCGAAAACCAATATGATCCAAACCAATTTGAGCGTGAAAATATATTAAAAAAATTTGACCTCAACTGAGGTGACCATGACCTGAATTTGTTTGTAATAACTGCACCCCATGGATGAATATATCAGTATCGTCCATAGTAAGCAATACATATTAATATTAGACGTCTTTTTTATTTTTCGAATTAAATTTGGGGAAGTACTGGTTAATCATTTAATATGGTGTGTTATATTGCAATATATTACCAATGCAGAGATGTGTCGCAATTTATTATGGTACGTTGAGAGGCCCGATACTAATGTGTTGTACAATATTTTACATGTCGGCCAAAATTTCATTGCATGCTACACCAAGTAAGAGAGTGACATGAAGTGAAATTTGTGACCAAAATCTAAATGACCCGACCCAAGATGACTAAGACCCAAAATAAAAGAAATATGAAACCAACATAGCCAGCATATTTGTAACCACTAGTTCTGCATACAAACTCTTGGGACATTCTTTGTCCCAAAAATCTTGCATGGCATGCAAATTTCATTAGTTGTGGTGAGTTTGGTTCCATATTGTTTGTTGCCTTTGCCTTGTACATTATGCAAAATATCACACGAGGAATTACTACATTAGCAATGGAGTTCTAGATTCTATAATCAATTCATTATTTTGGATTACCCTACTCAGTAGGAAAAGGCTTAGTTTGGTTTATTTCCTTTTAGTTTGATTTTCTCATTTTTTGTGTGTGACTGGATATTGCTATAATTCCTTTGAGTTGGTGGATTTGTGTTTCTATTACATTATGTGAACCTTCTTTTCCCCCAGTGTTCCCTGATTCATATTGCATTCACCAACCAAAATTTTCAGCATATCCTTGAGATCTATCTATATTCCAGAAGGCTGGTATTGAATGTTTCATCAATGAAGCTAATTTTTTAGTTTGCTATCAGGTGAAAATGTTGAGCCTGCAGAGCTTGAAGAAGCTGCCATGAGAAGCAGTCTGATTCAACAAATTGTTGTCATTGGCCAGGTGAGATAGGTATTTTACAGTCAAGGATTTGCAGGCTTTTCCTTGCCGTTTTCATTCATATTGCTAATTTTGTCTTTTCCAAAAGTCTAAGATTAGCTGATCCTTCACTATTCAGGACCAACGTCGTCTTGGAGCTATTATTGTTCCAGACAAAGAAGAGGCATTGCTAGCTGCAAAAAAATTATCTATTGTTGATGCAGATGCTAGTGAACTTAGCAGGGAAAAATTGACCAGCCTGTTGTACAGAGAGTTGAAGATTTGGTAATTACTTTATTATGCCAGAATTTCAATTTCAACTGGTTACTAATTGCGTTGAGGTCCCTTTATAATCTTGAAGGAACATGTTAAAATTCAACCTAACAACATTACATTCGACCTTAGAACTATCACCCTGAATGTTGCAGTAATTGGAATGTCATCCATCTTATAATAATATATACGCACTTTCCGGGTCATCTGTTTCTCAGCTCTGAACTCCATGATTCGTTGTTAAAGCAGTTCTGGTTTGACATGTAGAGTTTTACAGGTGAGTTTAACTTGTGATTGCATCACGTTCTGACATTCTGTGATCCATGTTAAGAACGGAAGATGTTCAGTTATTTGCCAATACCAAGCATTTGTTATTAATTAATTTCAAACTGCAGATGATGTTTCTTTTGTGGATTTGATCATCATGCTTAAGTCATGACCATCACGATTCTACTCTATCAAATATAATAAAGGAGGGTGAAGGGAAGAGAAATCTGAAAGGAAAGAAAAGTAAAACATGTTAAGTATCTTCTTTTTTGGGATTTCATCTCAATCAAATCATTTTTGTCACGCAGGACATCTGGGTTTTCATTTCAAATCGGGCCAATTCTTCTCGTGGACGAGCCTTTCATGGTAAATTCTCAATCTAAATGCAATCATATGAGAAATTCTACTATACTATTATAACATCATGTTAACGCATTACAATCAAACCGAAATGTTGACTCAACAATAGAATCATTGCCGTGTGATTTGGTGGTTACGGGTTCAACCTATGGAAACTACATCTCCTATAATATAGTGTTAGAAGGCATATTATATACATAAACATGATCGGATCCCCTTCCCAGGACACCGGGCATAGAGAGAGCATGCTTCATCCAGCAGCTTATCATTTTGATGCATTATATTCCCAGGATTTCGAATTCACTGGTAGTATTATTGATTGATTAGAGCCTAGAGTTGCTAATAAACGGTCTTGTATCTCAAATTCTATTGGCTTGTGACACTGGTGTGTTGGCCTTGCTTGATATTTGACCCCTGCTTGGAACTGCAGATTGACAATGGTTTTGTGACTGCAACCATGAAAGTTCGAAGAGACAGAGTAGCAGCTCGATACAGGGAAGAAATAGCCAATCTATACAAGTAGGCTTGGAAATTTGTGTAATTTTTGAACTTGGCATTTGAATTATTCAGTTGTGTTAAGAATAATGCCCATCACATGAAAGATGGAATCATTGTCATGTTTTAACTTATTGTTAACTAAATAAATATTTATATATACTGTTACAAACAAATTGTATATAATTGACTTAGACTCAATT
>JAODPA010086943.1:0-24681 GCA_025585075.1 Nepenthes mirabilis
TATATCTATTTTTTTCTTTAAATCTCAAAACCCGAAACAATATTCGGGTGATCGAATGGGCGCACTTCGGGTACTGGCCCATTAGATCCAAATATCTTTCAAAATTTATAATATTTAATTAAGTTTTATCAAATCTGAATTACCCAAAATAAACAAATAACCTAATCAAATCAGATGAAAATATTCGGGATATTACATTATGTGAGGTTCTGAGTTTAAGGGTATAGTAGTTAAGGGGTAATCATCGTATCGGTAATTAATAATAGACCTATTGAACAATGCGGGGATGTGTATCTGGTGAAAAATTAGGAAATAATCTGGAATTTCTTCTGTTGAGATGCAGGGCTAGCAACTTGCACCCGCCCGCTGGCCGCTTGAGCTTCGCTCGAGCGTGTTTTCCAGAACCTCGCCCGCTAGCTGGCGCTCGAGCGGGAATTCCAAAGTGTCCCCCGCCTGATGCTCACTCGAGCCGCACTCGAGTGGTGGCACGATATGAAGTCGCATCCTGCCTTCTCCTCTTCATTTTTCTCACGACCCTAGGGTTTTTAGAGAGAGAAAGAGGGGCAATCCTAGAGAGAGAAAAGGGGAGAATGAGGTTCGGGAGTTCAAATCCGTCCGAGAGCCAGTTATTAAAGTGAAAGCACGCGTCGAGGCAAGTGTTCTCATACCCACTAACTTTCCTCTTTCGTTGGTTTTTGTTGATTATCGGGTATTTTCGTCTCGATACCCACCCGTGACCTAGAAAATGTAGTACCCGTATCTTGAGACCAAGGATGGTATGGTTTGTTGGTTGATTTGCTCACCGATTCGTCCGGTGGAGCTTCGTAAAACCCTAACCCACGAAATTTTGGGGTTTTCCCATTTTTCGCCCGTGAATCGTTAAGTTGACTTCAAAATGTGAATCCCCACGTCCCTATTGTGTGTATATGTTGGCCGCGCAAGTGATCTCGCACGTCATGACCCGTTCGCGGCTTCCGAGTCCTCTAAAAACGCACTGTTACTGTTCATCCGTGATTAAAATGTGAAATTATATGTTTTGCTTCTATCTAATTGTGATGAGACTCATGTTATGTGTTGATGTGAAAGTGTCAGTTTTGAAATGTATGATTGTGCATCGGAAGCATGGGAATGTGTTCCAGAGGCTTCTTGGGTGGTGATTGTCCACCGGAGGTAAGGAATCTCAAACTCCTTGCGAAATCGAACTAAATTGTTATAAAAATTAATTCCAAAGAAGGAATAAAGTTAAGTAAGTAAATGGAGGGAAACCCACTAGGTATGTCGTGTTGAGCGTGATCTCTCGGATGGAGACGTGTGATGGGAAATGGGATTTCCCAGATTGTGAATGAGTATGCCAAGTAGTGGTCCTCCCTCCCAGAAAGTTGAACCTTGACATTAGGACCATGGTTGATAGGGGTGGTGTCCTCTAACTTGCCACGTACATTATGGTGGGAACCCAAGGAATACTCCGGCCGCCCTTGGGGGTGGGTGATGTTCATAGCACACTCTAGGACACTACGGTGAAAGAACGAGGTTTGCCTTGGTCCTCGGGGGATATGGGGCGTGTTGGCCAAGTGCTGCAAGCCTAAAATGTAGCCGTTTGGATGTTACATAGTAGAGATGCAACCGATGGTCGAGTGCTGCAGATCTAAAATGTAGCCGTGGCTTTAGAATGTGTACGGAACACATTCCTTTCCTTGTTCTCTCACCTCGTTGGCTAGTACGACCTACTGGCTTCGGGGTCCGCAAAGATAAATGTTAAAATGAAAATGAATAAAATATAACTGATATAAATAAGTGAATCGGACAATCCCAAGTGTTCTTCTCCCTCTCGCGTTCCCTTGTATTGTTCCTGTGTCCTCGTTCGTTCCAACTATTATTTATCGTTACCTGTAGTTAGTTAGTGGTGTATGATTTCATTTGCTAGGCTTTATGCTCACCCTTCCTCTATCTTTTTCAGATGAGAATGCCTTGATGCCTGACGAGGCCGAGTAGATCATAGAAGCTCGGTAGATAGCTATTTTTCGCGCAGGGCTCAAGATTTGGATTTAGACTGATCTGATGTATGACAGGGATCTTTTTGGATTGACTTTTGTAACTGATAAAACTTGTATGATGATATCTTATGATAGTGGATGATGGATGACTTATATATGTATCAATCCGCTGTGTATTGTGGTCTTTATATGCTTCCGCAGGTCTTGCCTTGTGGTGAGTTCGAGGTTCCTAGTTGGCATCCTTCTTTGCCAGTGTCGTCTGGATCACGTCGTCGGAGCCACCTCGGTTGTTGTGGCGTTTAGATCCTGTGTGGTTTGTCATTGGACTTTATGGATTTTCTTGTGAATTTTTATGGATTATTGTGCAGGGTTGTATTTCAGGTGTTTGTATTTTAGAAATGTCCAATTTACAGGTAGAACTCTGCCCAATTCTCTGTAGAAATTTATTATTGTCATTTTGCATTTTTGTCTTTATCTTTTTGACGGAGGTTATTCGGTGGAGAATAATCTGGTCCGTCACACATTATCCCTCACTTATAGAAATTTTGTCCTCAAAATTTAATGAATATCGAATTTCCATAATCAGAGGTAATCTTCTAGATTCCTTCTAGCGTTCTCAAGTCATTTCCTTGATTAAATGATTGTCTCAAAGAACCTGAAGCATTTAAATCATTATGATTCTTATTATCCATTGCGTTTTATCAAAATTGAAATCTACTAAGTTCGAAGGCAAACCAAATTAATTAACAATCTCTCCGGCTTAGCTCAAAACCACAAACGGCAAATAATTCTTGCTTCAATTTACACTAAACCTAAAAAATGACCGTTCCTTCTAAGCCCCAAATTAAACCTTAAAATATATATAGTTTTACCACATTTTTGGTTGCACAACTCTGATTTATTATCTAACTACGAATCATCCCATTAAAATTTCACCACCATATCTAATTCAGCTTGATATCCAAAATTCTCTAATCAAATTTGACTAATGTTTTGATATAAACCTTAAATCACAATCAAACCTTAAAGTCATAATACTTTATATTCTTTCTATTTCATTGGTAAGTTGACAAACCAACATATCCCCCAAAATACATAACCCATATCAAACACCAAGAATATATGGTAGCCATGATTAAAACAATCATAGGATAGCCATACCACAAATACGAATCCCACATTCTTCAAACTACAGCCACATTAAAAGTTACAACCATAACGATCACCCAAAGATTTGATAGAGTTTTAGATCATCCCCCCCCAAAATCTCAGAATCCAATTACTGAGCTACCTCAAGATTTCATTGGCATACCAATGTGCTAACTGATCCAATCCAAACACGTCTTCCATGATCACAATAAGTGGGTTGCTCTAATTGTCATGAAACAAAACCATAAGGACTTCTCATTTCATAATTTCATAGCTCCAATGTTTCAAATATGATTCTGTCTCCCAATTTTAGAATATGACATCCTATCACCCAAGTATTTGGACCTACTCACGATTTACCTTTCACATCTCTTACGAAGCATCGAAGACATATTAAGTCTAAAGACTCCCAACATCAATTGTTAGCATTAATATCCGGTTTCCTTAAAAGGCATCGAGGTTCACCTTCCCAATCCTTAAATAGATCTGTCCACTTGCGATATCATAAGATCATCTTTCCTTCATGACACAACTATTCTGGCTCTTAAAAGTTTTAGATAATGGCTATCTTCAAAGGTAATACTCATAAGTTCTCAAAGCGGAGGCTCCAATTGCTAATTCTGACCTATGGGTGGAGTAACTCTAACTATGAATTTCTCCTCTACTTAATTCGAGGGTAGCCACCTATCATGATACAAGAGTAACATAATCCTAACATTCCTCAAAAGTATTACATTCTTCGATAACTCACAAGACCAATCAGGGGTCAACCCAAATGACATGGATGTCAATTGACCCTTTTTATTCCTCGGAAACTACCTTTTTATCTTTCATTCTAATGATTATAGATCTCTCCTATGCCAAACATCTCACTGACACTGTAATCCTCGAGGAATACCTGATGGATCACTTAATAATTTTGATTAAACCCAAGACGACCGTACGCTTCTAGGATACTAATCGGTCTTCCCAATTAGCCACCGCTTAAAGTCTTAGGATTCAAAATCATGCTACCAAAGAGCCACATACTTAACAGGGAATTTTCTCAAACTAAACTCGCATTCCCTTCTTAATGGGGCATACGAATTAACAGTCGTTCACAATCTATGACATAATCCTCAAATAGAGTGCATACACCCCATATTCTTTTGAATTCATCAATGAGGTCATCTCAACATGGACCCGAATATGCCTGAAAGATCTAACCCATAAAATTTCATAAAATGCCAACAAACCTATAAAACCCAAATGGCATTTCTGGACTTCGTAGTAGCCATTTCCTTATCCTGAATACTGCCAGGGCTATAAACTCCATTAATTCACAATTAACACGCTATGGATACAGATCGATCTTAGAAACTGCCTATTCATTCACTGTGCCTGCTTATCGAATCATTATTCTCATTGATGGCCTAAATTTTTTTTCACATTTTTTTTTTCAAAAATACACAAATAACCTCATCGACTTGTCTTACCTACCTCAAAGGCTCTTGAGTATCCGTAACGGCACTTAACCAATACTCATTCAATTCCATATGAAATCTTTAAAAGTTAGTATTGATTCCAACACAACCTTAAGTTGCCTATTAAAGATAAATCAGCTTAATCTTTTCCTTCAAGGAATATCCTCAAGGACTTACACAACTAAATTTCTCAGTGACCACTGATGACTTCAAGGGGTGGTCTCATTTGTTCAATGATTTAAACACATATCCTCATTAATGGCTTGTGGATACAACGACATTAATTTCCTTGTACCTCGACCAACCAAGCATCACTAATATTATGTCAAGGATTGGTGTCGCAAAACAAGTTAATTCAGCTCAACTATTTATATCTACAGTCTCAAAAAAATATCACAGATCTCGATGCAACTAGTACAAGTCTATAATCCTCAAATAAGCAAACAAGCTTATGAAGTACAAATAGAAATATAGGTTTAGAATCCCGAATAATACATATACTTAAAATGTCAAGATTCAAGAATCTCGTCTTCTACCACGGTAGCGACACTCCTACACTTGTGCCATTACTGAGAAACCACGATCTAAGGCATTGGGCTTCTTCACTGTTTTACTCGTGGAGTAAGGATAATTCCTAACCATGTGGCCGAATTATCTACAATTGAAACATGCTTCTAAAAATCCCATTGAAGCAATATACCCATCGATAGAGCATCCATGAGCATATCCTACAATATCTCTTTATCATCGAGATCTATGACTCTTATCATGTCAACCACCCAAAGTTGACCTCACCTTCTATCTTACGTGGGTCAACGTGACCCTATCCTCATTTGAACATTGGGTCATTGCTACTATAAGGTGTCAGTTTCCATGATGTCATAAATATGAGTAGTGAGGTTCTAGATTTAAAAATATAGTAATTGGAAGGTAATTAAGTTAAAATAGGTGAACGGATGTCAAAGGGTATAGGAGGATTTAGTTTGAAAAGCCCAAATATTCGAAATTGGTAAAATCGGGAACTGAAGTTGTAAACCACGAAACGTTAATCCGTAAATAAGATTTTGAATTTTAAATTATGATAATAATGGCTTATTAAGGTTATATAATTAAAATTATGGTCCAAGAATGTGAAAAATTTAGTTAGAAGGATTAAAACGGGTTTCAGACGGCGAAAAAATGAAATAGGCTTGCTGCAGACTTGATGTGGGCCTGACTTGCGCCTGACCAGTGCCCGAGGTGCCACTCAGGCATGAAAAATAGAACCCAATATCTGAGGAGTGCCTGAGGCATGCCCGAGGCACGAAAACAAGAATGGCGCGCTTGATGCTCACCTGATGACCACTTGATCGGGCCCTTTGGATATCTTGGCACCCAATGAGTGCTCAAGCACCACTTGAGTGCCAGTCGAGGTATTTAAACATACGAGGGTTTTCTCGCATTCAATTTTCAACAGATTTTAGGTTTCGAGAGAGAGAAAGAATACCTAGAGAGAGAAGGAGGATATCGAGGCCCATAATTTCGAATCCGTCCGAGAGCCAATTAGAAAGGTGATAAATTAGGTCAAGACAAGTGTATTCATACCCTCATCTTTCATTTTCTTACACTTTTATCATATTTTGTGACGAACTGGCCACATTCCACCGCATGTGGTCTCCCGTCGATCGAAACCGGTCATAAACTCTGGTTAAAAAGGAGGACTCAAAATTTTTCTTTTCTTTTATATATATTTTACATCGCATGCACAGGATTGCGTAAAGCCTAACTTCGTGAGTTGGCAGCCAGGGGGTCGTGAGTTCTTTCTTGACCGGCCAAGACGAGGTCGGTCAGACATGAAGGTTCCAAAAACAAACTGAGATGCCACTAGGAATCACAAATTACTCCATCCATAACAGTGTACGGAAGCATACTAATATTCATTAACTTTTAGCAAGGGAAGTAATTTACAAATCTTTCCCAAAACATCAAAAGGGAAAACTTCAATTTTGCTCCTTCGCGGCTTAAATTCTGGCGAGCTATCCTGCCTATCTAGTCCTTTGGACCTCATTCTTTTTCGTCCGCCATAAACTCATTATCACCGTCATCATCATCTGAAAAATAGAAGTGGTGAGCTAGAGAGCCTAGCAAGGTACTTATGCATAAATCATGCATAATCATGAACAGAATGCAATAGTGGCATATATGCATGCAGTTTCATAAAACATGGTCGGAGTCAATGCAAACAGATTCCGAAATCATGCAATTAGATTTCCAAAAACATGTTTATGTTTCCAAATCCATTTCCACCAAAAACCGGCTGCATTTAAGGTCTGCAGCTCTCGACCATCATACGGCTACATTTAAGGCCTGCAGCTACTCGGCCATCATACGGCTACATTTAAGGTTTGCAGCTACTCGGCCCTCTGAATCATATAATGCTACATTTAAGGTCCGTAGTCATGACCAAATCAAACGGCTACATTTAAGGTCTGCAGCTATTCGACCATCAGTTATATTTAAGGCTTGCAGCTACTCGGCCATCATATCTCAATAACGGCTACATTTAAGTTCAACAGCTACTCAGCCATCATATCTCAATAACGGCTACATTTAAGGCCTACAGCTACTCCGCTATCAAACACTTGTTCCGCAAATCATGCTTTTTCGAAAATCAAAGTCAAATATGCAATTAACCGGACACCATAAGGTCTTTCTTTTAATGTCTTAAAGTCGGGGGTCATTTTCATCAAAATACAGGAGGTCCTTTAACAAAAGCTGGTTTCAAAATCACAAGGTACTACCAATTTCAAAATCACGGAGCATATGTCGATTTCAAATCATAATATAAATTTCGGTTTCGATTAAGGCCAATTTTAAGATCAAAGAGCAAATGCCGGTTTCAAATTACAATGCAAAGCCGATTTCAATTATTCTTTAAGGCCAGTTTCAAATTACAATGTAAAGCCGATTTCAATTATTCTTTAAGGCCGGTTTCAAATCAAAGAGCTTATACGTCATTTTACAAAGCCGGTCTACTTTTTCATAAATAAATAACTAGTTATCATCTAAATCATGCAATAATCAAACTTCATGCGTGTGAACATCATGAAATAACTGAATATCATTAGTTATACTTGCATTAAAAACATGAACTTAAAAACAGGAGTACGCTTGCATTAAAAACATGATCTTAAAAAGGGTGAGTACACTTGTATTAAACACATGATCAACAAAAGGTGAGTACTCTTGCCTGGATTGGTTCTATGAACCCCTTACTTGGTTCTGGCTCAAAGTTCTTAGCGCTTTTACTCGGTCGATTGCCCAACTTTCTATCCTAATTCCTGGGGCGATTACTTATAGACGTTGGGGTGGGTTGGTGGCAGTAGGTAGGGCAGGTCAACTGCTTGTACTTCTTTGCTTACTCTCCTTGCCTTTCTAGAAGGTTAGCGGGGTGGTTGGGAGTAGGTTACCTACTCAGGCATGGTCATCCTGACCTTAATCATATTTAGTTATTACGTCAATCAATCGGGCGGTCAACTCTCCCTTGGCCTCTCTTCACGCTTTCCGGTCAACTAGCGTTGACTGGATTAAATTTTCCTTCTTTCTATCGTCTCAATACTTCTGGCCTCCTTCCATCCTTTCCGGTCAATTGGCGTTGACCGGTTAAATTCTCCGTCATGTTTTTCAATCAATAATCATACAATTCTGGTCAACTTAACTATCCCGACTTGCCTTCTAGTCTTATAATTGCTCCTTCAATACTTCCGGTCAACTGATGTTGACCGGATAAGTACCCTTCACATTTTCGGTCAACTGGCGTTGTCCAGTTTGTGTTTTCCTTCACGTTTTCTAGTCAACAAGCGTTGACCAGATTAATTTTCTTATTACATTTTTTGTTCAACTTGCGTTGACCGGATAACCTTTAATTTTCCTTCACTTCTTGATTATATTGATTTAATGTCTTGGACTTTCTATATTTTAGAATCTGGGCCGTTACAATCTCCCCTACTTATAGAAATTTTGTCCTCGAAATTTAACCATCCTTCGCCTGTTATTTGCCAGGCTCCACCTCATGCTTGCTTCTTTTACTGCTACTTTAAGATGAAATAGGGTGAGAATTGATGACACTTTCGTGTCCTGAACTGTCACTGTAAAGGCTTTAAATAAAACAGTGGGCTTTTTCATATTCAGCTTTCTAAACATGAGGCAATCCTTGACTCAGTGACCCTGCTGACCACAGTGAAAACAAGCCCCCGTTAGCTAAAAGCAAGTTTTTTCTAAGTGCTTTCCTCCGCAGTAGGTGCAATTTTCTGTAGACGCTTGAAAATTGAACGCTGGCTCAATTTCAGTGCTACTCTTCTCTTGATCTGATACTTTCCCCTTTTTAGATGGCCCTAGGGATCCTAGACTGGTTCCCTCACTAAGACTCCTTCGACTAACAGTCCTCTTTTTAAAAAATTCTTCATTCTCAATTTTCTTCTCGTAAATGATGGCCCTATCTAATACCTCTCTATATGTAAGTAACTTCAATGTGGAAAGGTGTTTTCTAATATCGTCCCTTAGACCTCAAAAAAATCTTCTAGCCCTTCTTTCTTCATCCTCCACCATATAGGGAGCATATCTAGATAGCTTCAAAAACTTTGCATCGTACTCGGCCGTGGTACAAGTGCCTTGTCTTAATCGTAAGAACTCATCTTCCTTCTGCCCCCAAAGACTGGCAGGAAAATATTTCTCCAAAAATGACGCCTCGAACATTCCCCAGGTAATTTCGTTCTCTGGCATCCCAAACACTCTTTTCTGCATCTCTCTCCTGTGATGAGCCTCTCTTATTAACTTATAAGACGTGAACAGAACTCTATCCTCGGCCGGACATTTAATCACCGCCAATACTTTTTTTATCCGTTGGATCCAAGTTTTTGCTTTTATTTGGTCTGGTTCTCCTAGAAACTATGGAACACATTCATTAGTGGGTCATACACAGACGTCCCCTCATTGATGGGATGTGACGACCCGACTTTTAATATTATCAAAAGCCGTCGTCAATACTAATTCGTATAATTTTTTTTATTCACACCCGAGATGCATTCTAAAGATAAATAGTTTCATAAATCCCAAAAGTGTCACGGAAATATTCTAACGTTCATAAGCAGCGGAAATCAAAATTACAAGTTCCCTCAAATAAAATAAACAAAACTCCAAAAATCTGCTCTAGCCAGCAAAACCGTAGGACTCCATTCGACTTCGTCCTCCATAAGCTTGTCATCTGAAAATTTGCAAGAGTGAGCTTACAAAGCCCAGTAGGATACTCACATGCAGAAAACACAAGCATACAAATAATCAAAGTATAGAGCATAATAAAAATCATCATATCGTTTTTCTTGGTTCATATTCTTTTCATCTTGTCTTCATCATAATCATTCGGAATTCATATAATCTTTAGGGATCGGACGGGAGCGGACAACATTGAGGACGGGTTGTGTGCTACCCCACAACCTAAAGCCGTATCCCCTCATTATGCTCCCCGGGGCGGGAGGTAATGTCTTTAACCCGGCATACGGGGCCATGGTCCATAGTTCTTGTGCCACCAAAATGTCCCCTCCCGTGGCCCAGGAGGCATCCTTGAGTGTCACTCCAATATCCTTCATCCATCTTTAACAACAAGCTTATTGGAAACTCGATTCTTGGTTCGTGTTCTTTATTGGCCAATCATCATAGTTAAAAAGTCAAAGTCGTGGAGTTCCACTTGCTGTCCGTAATTACATGTCATTTTTCATGTTCATAAATACATAAACCGGAGTTCTTTTCATGCAGAAGCCGGAGTTTATTTCAGGCAGAAGCCAGAGTTCATTTCAGGCAGAAGCCGGAGTTCATTTCATGCAGAAGCCGGAGTTCATTTCATGCAGAAGCCGGAGTTCATTTCTTTAATCAAAGCCGGAGTTCATTTCTTTAATTCAAAGATCATTAAAAAACCGGAGTTCTTTATTTATGAAGGACGTAGTACAAAGTCTGAAGTTCTTTTTCTTAAAGGGACGGAGTGGCTTTCGTTTCAAAAGGGACGGAGTGTTTATTTTAAAATGGACGGAGTACAAAGTATGAAGTTCTTTTTTTTAAAGGGACGGAGTGGCTTTCGTTTTAAAAGGGACGGAGTGTTTATTTTAAAATGGACGGAGGACCTGGACGGAGTTCTTTTCTTTTTAAACGGACGGAGTGTTTTTCATGGTGGAGCTCTTTTCAAAAGACAGTGTTCTTTTATTACGGCAGGTTTCAAGGGCCGGAGCTCTTTCTTCAACGAAAATCGTATTTCAAATTTTGGAGTTCTTTTAAAAGCCGGAGTTGTTTTTTTTTTCTTCAAAACCGGAGTTCTTTTCAAAATAAAAGGACGGAGTGCTGTAAAGGACGGAGTTCTCTTTTTCTACAGTAGGTCGGACCTCTTTTTCAAACAGAAGGCCGGTTTACTTTTCACAAGGGGACGGAGCATTTTTTTTATAAAAAGGTCGGAGTTCTTTCTGGATGGAGTTTCTTATTCAAACTGGACGGAGTACAAATGCTGGAGTTCTAAATCATTTTCTGTAATGATGCCGAAGGTCTTTTATCTTGAATTTCAAAGATTTATTTTGACAGAATAGAGATCAACAGTAGGAATTCTTGTTTCATTTTAAATCCTAAAATTCCTTTCCGTAAACATGAAATTATCAAAATTCATAACAATTGACAATTAATCATAAACAGAATAAGTCATTCATCATGCATAACAGAATTTCCTTTAGACATGCATTTCAGTCATCAAAAGCATACTTCATACAAAATATCATATACTTTCATAGTAATATAATTAAACATGAGTTTTAGAAATAGGGGTGAGTATCTTGCCCGAGTTCTTCTCTACTTTTTCCTTAGTTTTCTGCCTTCTACTTTTAGGAGGGTTTCTAGTGGTGTCCTATTCCTGAGGCCCTAAGGCCCTTATTTATAGCCCTAAGTTTGGGTGGCCCTCATTTATAATTCTTCCTAATTTCCAACGTTGCCATAAATTATTCCTTCATTTCCCATGTGAATTTGTTTTCCAACACGTATCGGGAACTGCAGACATTAAATTCTGCTCATTCCCCAAAATTTTGTCTTAACTGTGACCGGACTTCTTCAACAAGTCCGGACTTACATTTCACTTCGGAAATCCGAAGTGATCCGGACGCGTTTTTACTTCGGGAAATCCGGAGTGATTTCTTTCAAGCAACTCCGCACGCGTTTTTACTTCGGAAAAATCCGGAGTTCATTTACCAAGGGAAATCCGGATTTCATTTGCCTAACGAAATCCGGACTTCTTTCATTTTGGGAATCCGGACTGCATTAAGGAAATCCGGACAGCAATTTCCTCAATGCAAAATTCCGGACTTCTTCATCTTTGGATTTCCGGTCAACGGGCTTTGACCGGTCCTGAGGATTAAAATTTCCTTATTCAAATTTTGGGTCGTTACATGGGAACTGGGACTGGAATAGGGGCATGATTTTGTTGTCCTATGGTTTCCATAAAAGCGGTCATCCTTTCTAGTAGGTTCAAGTACTTCTCCTCCCAGTCCTGAGAATTACTATTACTACTAGCCGTTCGTTTTCCCCTACTTTCTATTCTCCAACCAGTGCCTTGACTTTTGAAACAAAGACAATTCGATTAGATCAAAATTTAGGCCCTAAAATTTATTAGGATATGATGTTCTCCTAGACACCACGTTCTAGTTTTTGCTTAGCGTTAGCCTATTGGCTGGACTAGAACGGTTAAGCCTAAATCATTGTAATTCGCTTCCTTCACCCACCCATTGGTTCATCTTAACCTATCCTAAGCTTCCGGTTAGATTCACATTAAAACCTAAGGCATCTCATATTTCTCTGATACCAACTGTGACGGACCAGCCACATTCCACAGCATGTGGCCGCCCGTCGATTGAAACCTGTCATAAACTCTGGTTAAAAAGGTGGACTCAATATTTTTCTTTTCTTTTATATATATTTTACATCGCATGCACAGGATCGCGTAAGGCCCAACATCGTGAGTTGGCGGCCAGGGGGTCGTGAGTTCTCTCTTGACCGGCCAAGACGAGGTCGGTCGGACATGAAGGTCCCAAAAACAAATTGAGATGCCACTAGGAATCACAAATTACTCCATCCATAACAGCATATGGAAGCATACTAATATTCATTAACTTTTAGCAACGAAAGTAATTTATAAATCTTTCCCAAAACATCAAAAGGGAAAACTTCAATTTTGCTCCTTCACGGCCTAAATTCCGGCGAGCTATCCTGCCTATCTAGTCCTTCGGACCTCATTCTTTTTCGTTCGGTATAAACTCGTCATCACCGTCAGAATCATCTGAAAAATAAAAGGGGTTAGCTAGAGAGCCCAACAAGGAACTCATGCATAAATCATGCATAATCATGAACAGAATGCAATAGTGGCATATATGCATGCAGTTTCATAAAACGTTGCCGGAGTCAATGCAAACAGATTCCAAAATCATGCAATTAGATTTTCAAAAACATGCTTCAGTTTCCAAATTCATTTCCATAAAAAACCAGCTACATTTAAGGTCTGCAGCTCTCGACCATCATACGGCTACATTTAAGGCCTGCAGCTACTCAGCCATCATATGGCTACATTTAAGGCCTGCAGCTACTCGGCCCTCTGAATCATATAACACTACATTTAAGGTCTGTAGTCATGACCAAATCAAACGGCTACATTTAAGGTCTGTAGCTACTCAACCATCGGCTACATTTAAGGCCTGCAGCTACTCGGCCATCATATCTCAATAATGGCTACTTTTAAGGCCTGCAACTACTCGGCCATTGAACACTTAGTTCCGCAAATCATGCTTTTTCGAAAATCAAAGTCAAATATGTAATTAATCGGACACCATAAGGTCTTTCTTTTAATGTCTTAAAACCGGGGGTCATTTTTATGAAAATGCCGGAGGTCCTTTAACAAAAGCCGGTTTTAAAATCACAAGGTACTGCCGATTTCAAAATCATGGAGCATATGCCTGCTTCAAATCATAATACAAATGCCGGTTTCAATTAAGGCTAATTTCAAGATCAAAGAGAAAATGCCGGTTTCAAATTACAATACAAAGCCGATTTCAATTGTTCTTTAAGGCCGGTTTCAGATTATAATGCAAAGCCGATTTCAATTATTCTTTAAGGCCGGTTTCAAATCAAAGAGCTTATATGTCATTTTACAAATCCGGTCTACTTTTTCATAAATAAATAACTGGTTATCATCTAAATCATGCAATAATCAAACTTCATCCGTGCGAACATCATGAAATAACTGAACATCATTAGTTATACTCGCATTAAAAATATAAACTTAAAAGCAGGAGTACGCTTGCATTACAAACATGATCTTAAAAAGGGTGAGTACACTTACATTAAACACATGATCAACAAAAGGTGAGTACTCTTGCCTGGATTAGATCTATGAACACCTTGCTTAGTTCTGGCTCAAAGTTCTTTGTGCTTTCACCCGGTTGATTGCCTAACTTCCTATCCTAATTTTCAGGGCCATTACTTATAGACGTTGGGGTTGGTGGCAGTAGGTAGGGCAGTTCAACTGCTTGTACTTCTTTACTTGCTCCCCTTGCCTTTCTAGAAGGTCAGCGGGGTGGTTGGGAGTATGTTACCTATTCAGACATGGTCATCCTGACCTTAATCATATTTAGTCATTACGTCAATCAATCGGGCAATCAACTCTCCCTTAGCCTCTCTTCACGCTTTCCGGTCAACTGGTGTTGACCGAATTAAATTTTTCTTCTTTCTATCATCTCAATACTTTCGGCCTCCTTCCTTCCTTTTCGGTCAACTAGCGTTGACCGGTTAAATTCTTTCTCACAATTTTCGATCAACAATCATACAATTTTGGTCAACTTAACTATCCCGACTTGCCTTATAGTCTTATAATTACACCTTCATTACTTCCGGTCAACTGACGTTGACCGGATAAGTACCCTTCACATTTCCGGTCAATTGGTGTTATTCAGTTTGTGTTTTCCTTCACGTTTCTGGTCAACAGGCATTGACCGTATTAATTTTCTTATTGCATTTTCCAGTCAACTTGCATTGATCGGATAACCTTCAATTTTCCTTCACTTCTTGATTATATTGACTTAATGTCTTGGACTTTCTATATTTTTGAATCTGAGCCGTTACATATTTTCTTTGGCTATCATCGTTCCGATATCTGGTTAAATTTATATTTTGTAGTTTTTAAGACCTGAGCATGCATATATGTAAATTTGGTATCTAAAATTGTAGATTTGATAGGTTTTTGGACAAGAAAACCCTAACCCCCATGCCCAGACATGTTACCCATGAATGTTTGGGGCTTATGCTTAATTTCGGTCTAGAATATGATTACCCATGACTTAGACATGTTAATTTATTGATTGGGTATCTAAATTTAAGGTTTTATGTGGAATTTTACTCGAGGGGACCCTAACCCGTGCCCAGATCTGGTTTAATGGATTAAACTGAGTTTGATACATAAATTGACTTAGGATTATATTTATCCATGCATTGAATTTGATGTTGTACCCGTTGGATGCCTAAAATTTTAAAAATTAACCGATATGTGTATCCGAATACTGTTCACGTGCACTGTTATGCAAGTACTATTCACTAGAGAACATTGAAAGGTATATTGCATAATTTTTCCCTATTTAATTAATTATTAAGTGATATGTATATCTGTATAAGTTCAATTGAATTATCTGGAAGCTTCGGCATGTTCAACTATGAAGGAAATTCGTATCGAAAAGCCGTTCAAATCAATCTACTTTTTAATGGTAAGAATTCTAAATCTTCTCTGTGTATATAATATTTGTATATATGTTAAATCATGAAAAGATTTAAATTCACAAGTAAGATAATAAGCACATTAATAATTGGAAAAAAATTTCATATTTAAAAATTTGATAGATTTGATCCCCTAGATGGAGATATTTATGAAATAAGTTTGGTGAATTCTCCCTCAAAAGAATAAGTAATCATAAAATTAAAATTTGATTTATATTTTGATGGGTAATATCCCTAGGAATGTCACTAGTGTGATAGTAGAAACTCAAGGAATTGTCCTAGCCATGTGTTGTAGCGGATAATACTATGGAAATGCCTTAGGACGTTACGGCAGTAATTGAGGATGGCTCCGTCCATGGAGTGATACGTAGTCTACCATTCCTCGGGTCATTTATTTTAAAGGAATGAAATTTAGATCATCTTGTTGTAGAGATGTGAATTGTTTGATCAACCTGCCTTCGGGAGGTAAATTGTGGATCATCTCGCCATAGGGATGCAAATTGTAGAGAATAATAGATTTTGAGTTTGACCTTTGATTGTGTGGAGTGAGTATAATCCATATTCGATTATTTGCTCCATTAGCTAGTAGGGTTTACTAGCCTGGGTTTGCAAAGATGAATAATTATATTTAATCTACGCCCCAAAGAAATTAAGAACAAAAGAAAGAAGTAAATTGTACCCCAAGCATGTTTAATCAAGTTTCGTTTATACATCTCATTTATATTCATATATCTTTCTTCTGTTTAATTTCATTATTATTATTTATTGCCTTGTTATGATGTACTTACTGAACTATTAGCTCACTCTTACTTCTTCCTTTCAGATGAGAGCCACGAGCTGATGCCCAATTAGTTTGAGCAATAAGAAGGATTTGCTTAAGGAGATTTGCAGGACTTTGGAGGCTTAGAGTTTTGGATATTTCTAATGTATCAAAATATAAATAGTCAATTTAGATTAATATTGTGTATTAAATTGTGGCATGCTGTTATTATTATGGATTATTGTTATACTCCTGTAGGTTATTTATGGATCTAGTTTTACTTCCACAGTTTTGATTTTGGATTTATTTTGACCTAGATGGTATCTCTATTTAGATCCAATGTAATAGTTAAGGAGTACTGTGTTGAAATCATGAATGATATGGCATTTGTTGGTCCTATGTATGCGTTGTGGTTGAAATTTTAAAGTCTGGATATTTGTATACTTGTACAGATTTAATTAAGCAGGTTCTATATATGGCTTTCATTCAATTATAGAGAAAACTCTACTTTTTTATAGAATTTGATATTTTAAATTGATTGCATATTAGTCTTATTTGGATAAGTGCGTTTATTGACGGAGGTCCTTAGAGGATTACGACCCATTCCGTCACAGATGGTATTAAAGAAAAAGGATACCTTAGTTTTGATCTAGATTGATGCGGAAGCTTAGGATAGATTATGTGACGGAATAGATTTTTTTTATTTTTTTTTTGCATTTTGCTAATGATCTCCCAGAACTGACACCAAATTTCGGTGATCCGGTCCGAGCCGATCATGCCTTCCAAATCACAGGATCACTGATGCCGTCTAGGACTTATACACATAGCGAAAGTCGGTCTAATATCCAAGTGAAGCATTTACATTCATTCCCACAAAAATTCATTCCTGAATACGTATAACCATGAATGTCTAATCACAAAAGTGTATCAATTCTAACAGATCATTATATTAATTGCTTCTTCATGGTGGTCATCTAAAAGGTATGCTTTTGTATCCTTACAAGCTCTTCAGATAGGCTCTAGTCACTCCGTCTCGTCAGGCACAAGTTCTGAATTTCCATCTGAGGGGGAAAAATAGAAAACAGTAAGCCGAAACTCAACAGGGTACATGCAGATTTTCTATAAAACGTTCGTACTGTCAACAGTTATAGATACATATACAGAATATCATTTAGCCAGAATCATGCAGAACACTTAAAACGGTAAATGTAGGAAATTATGCATCATATATATATCATACAGTAGCATTTGACCAGACTATACAAAAGATAATCAGAAAGCCGGAACAGATAATATTTGAGCATAAAATAAGGCTGGTCACAATTTAGCTTCTTTTATTTATTGCTTAACGGAAGGGGAGCTTTAATCAAGGATTGATTGTGCACATCTCCTCACAATCACGGCAATACCTCATTGCACAAAGCCCGAGGACGGCTTTCACTTCCTCCTTGTACAAAGCCTTGAGGATGGCTATCACTACCTCCTTGTATAAATCCCCGAGGATGGCTATCACTACCTCCTTGTACAAAACCCCGAGGACGGTTCTCACTTTGGTTAGCCTCGATTATCACCTTAAGTTCTAAGGCATGCCAGAGAACCTTGTCTCCCAATGCTAAGGTTTGAACTCATTTGTTTTATCATAAAGCTGATTCACATTTTCTTTGTTCATTTTGGATGGCCATATCACAAGCCGATTTCAAAGTTTCAATACAGATGCTGATTTCAAATCATAATACAAGGCCGGTTTCAATTATAATACAAGGTCGGTTTCAAAAATCACAATGCAATTGCCGGTTTCAAAATTACGATACAAGGCCGATTTTGAAATCACAGTGTAAATGCCGGTTTCAAAATACGATATAAGGTCAGTTTCGAAATCACAATGTAAATGCCGGTTTCAAAATTATGATACAAGGCTGGTTTTGAAATCACCGCGTAAATGCCGGTTTCAATTGTAATACAAAGCCGATTTCAATTATTCTTGGCTAGTTTTAAATTAATATGCCGAGCCGGTTTCAAATTAATATACCAGGCCGGTTTCAAATTAATATGCAAGGCCGATTTTGATATTTACTTAAGTCGATTTCAAATTATATTGTAAGGCCAGATTCAATTATTTTATCAATCAAGACCAGTATCAAATTTTGGTAATGCAAGTGACATACAAGCCGGTCTACTTCCTCATTTTCATATATTCCAGTTTAAACATGAGTCTAGCAGAAAGAAGAGGACAGAAGGCAGAAGGCATGAATTCAAACTAGAATACAGCTTATCAAACAGTTATTAAAATGGCATGCATTTAACCTAAATCGGAAGGAAAAATTGGCAGTTTTTAAAGCTGAAACTTTGGAGACGGAAGTATATTTGCAAAGTATGAACTTTAAAAAGTGGGCACACTTGCGACGAACTTAAAAAGAATGATCGTCCGAAGTACACTTGCAATATTCTAAAGTTAAAAACAGAGTATGCATTTTCATTAAATCATGAACTTAAAAGCAGGGGGGTACACTTGCCTGACAATCGTTCGCCTAGCCTTACAGACTGGAAGCTTTCTCTCATTCTCTACTCCTTACTGTTCTTTTTGCCGATCGCTCATACTTGCTTCCTTGATCAAAGCTGAGTATATATAGTGGGGGGGTTAGGGGGAGTAAGTGGTAGTAAGCTACCTACTAGGTACTTCTTCTCAGACGTTAGGTGAGAGTAAGTAGTCTAAGTTGCTTACTTTGGTGCTTCTTTTCAGACGGCCAACGAAGTGGTTCACTTACTTTATTTAGTTCGGGTCTAGTTAGGTTCTAACTAATTAGTAAAGTTGGTCCGCATCTTTAGTTGCTCTTAATTTATTCCAGTCAACTCTTTGATCAGTGCTCAGGGTCGGCCATCGTTTCACTTCTTTTATTTAAGACCGGTCAACTCTTACACAAGCCGGTCAATATTTTAAAAGTCGGTCAACCTTACAAGTTCTGGTCAACTTTATCTATTCCAGACTTTAAGCAATCTGGCCTTCTGTGTCACAAACTACTCCGGTTTTAAGTGGCATAAGGCCACTCCGGTATTGAAAGGTATAAGGTCACTCCGGCCTCCCGATTTTATTATACTTTGGTTTTAATATTTTATTCCGATTTTAAGTCCTCTTTTGATTTCAAAATCTCACAATTCTCCCCTACTAAAAAAAATTTCGTTCTCGAAATTTAGATGGGATTACATACCTTAAACAAACAAGTGTGGATGCTTGCTTCGAATTTCTTCTTCTCGTTCCCAGGTTGCTTCTTCAGGTGAGTGATTCCTCCATAGCACCTTTACTAGAGGAACCGTCTTCGTACATAGCCTTTGCTTCTTCCGGTCAAGAATTTGTAGTGGCTCTTCGACATAGGATAGATCTTTGTTGATTTCCAAGGGCTCGAGTTTGATCACGTGAGTAGGGTCATAAACATACTTCCGGAGTATGGATACATAGAACACGTCATGCACTTCCGTCAAACTTGGTGGTAGTGCTAATCTGTATGCCACTTCTCCGATCTTTTCTAAAATCTCAAAAGGGCTAACAAATCGTGGCTTTAATTTTCCTTTCATTCCAAACCGTGACGTTCCTTTGGACGGCGAGACCTTTAGGAATACAAAATCTCCTATCTCAAAGCTTAATTCTTTTCTCCTTCTATTCGCATAACTTTTCTGTCTGCTCTGAACAATCTTTAAGTTTCCATGGATCTGTTCGATTTTCTCAGCCGTTTCTTTAACGATTTTAGGACCCAAAATCCTTTTATCTCCGGTCTCCTCCTAGTGACTTGGCGACCTACACTTCCTTCCATATAGAGTTTCGAAAGGTACCATACCGATACTAGCCTGATAACTGTTATTATAACAAACTCTGTCAGTGATAGGTAGGTATCCCAGGTTCCTTTTATTTTTAATACAGAAGCCCTCAACATATCCTCAAGAATCTGGATAGTACTCTCAGACTGATAATCTGTTTGTGGGTGGTAAACAGTACTGAATTTTAATTTTGTCCCCATTTCCTTATGCAAATTCTTCCAAAACCTTGAGACAAAGCGGAGGTCTCTATCAGATACAATGGAGGCAAGAATTCCATGTAGTCTCATGATCTCGTTCACATATAGTTGAGCCAATCTATCATGTGAATATGTCGTTCTGATTGTCAAGAAGTGGGCTAACTTTGTTAACCGGTCAACTATAGCCTAAACGGCGTCATGATTCTTGGGAGTCCTCGGTAAACCTGACACAAAGTCCATGGCAATGTCCTCCTATTTTCAGCTCGGAATTGGCATCGGCTGTAACAATCCAGAAGGCTTCCTCCTCTCAGGCTTCAGTTGCTGACATACCAGGCATCTCTCCACATAAGCCATGATATCTCTCTTCATATTCCTCCACCAGAAGGTTTTCTTCCGATCCTAATACATTTTACTCGTCCTCGGGTGGATCGTATACCGGGACTGGTGAGCCTCCTTCAAAATCTTCTCCTTCAACCCTCTATCATCCGGTACACATAATCGGTCCATAAACCTCAACACACCATCAGTTCGGACGTTAAAATTAGCTAGGAACTCCTTACTCAGATCATTGACAATATCCATAAGGAACGGATCATTTACCTGCTTCTCATTTATTTCACTAACTACTTCTGGTTGGACCTGCAGATACGACATGAGCATTCTATTACCTTTATCATAACGTTGGATATCACATTGCTTTAGGTAATCCAACATCTCCATCTGCTTGACCTGCAAGTGTGCCACATAACCCGATCGGCGACTCAATGCGTCCACAACTACGTTAGCTTTTCCTAACTTATACTGTATTTCACAGTTATAATCTTTCAAGAAATCAAGCCATCTCCTTTGACTCATGTTAAGTTCCTTTTGCGAAAACAGATACTTTAAACTTTTGTGATCCGAATACACAAGGAACCTCTCACCATACAGATAATGTCTCCAAATCTTCAAAGCAAAAACAACAGCAGTAAGCTCGAGGTCATGAGTGCGATAATTCTTCTCATGCACCTTCAGTTGAGTAGATCCATAAGCCACAACTTTACCGTGCTACATTAGTACACATCCCAAGTGCACTTTAGAGGCGCCACAATACACCTCATATCCTCCTAATCCTTCTTAAATTACCAATACTGGAGCAGTAGTCAGGCGATCCTTCAACTCCATTCAAATTTGACTTCCTTTTTTAACAATCGAGTCAGAGGCATAGTAATTTGCGAAAAGTTTTCCACAAACCATCGATAGTAACCTGCCATGCCCAAAAAGCTTCTAATCTAAGTTACAAAAGTTGGCTTACTCCAATTAGTAACAGCCTCTACTTTCTTTGGATCCACAGAGATACCACCACCAGAAATCCCATGACCCAAGAACATCACTTTTTCTTACCAGAACTCACATTTTTCCAACTTAGCATATAACTTCTCCTCGCGCAGCACTTGGAGTACTATCCTTAAATGGGTTTTGTGCTCCTCATAGTCCTTAGAATAGATTAAAATATCATCGATAAAAACCACCATAAATTTATCAAGATACTGCCTGAATACTCTATTCATTAGGTCTATAAATACCGCAGGGGCGTTTGGAAGCCCAAAGGGCATAACAAGAAACTCATAGTGGCCATATCTCGTTCGGAAGCAAGTTTTAGCCACATCTTCTAGCTTAATCCTCAATTAATGTTAACTAGACCTCAAATCGATCTTCGAGAACACCCAGGATCCTTGTAATTGATCAAACAAATCATCAATATGCGGCAGAGGATATTTGTTCTTGATCGTGACTTTGTTTAACTCACAATAATCAACACATAGCCACAATGACCTATCTTTCTTTCTCATAAACAAAACTGTTGCTCCCCAAGGAGACACACTTGGCCTAATAAAGCCATTATCCAACAGCTCCTGCAATTGCAACCTTAGTTACTTCAATTCAGCTGGAGCCATTCTATAGGGGGTCTTAGAAACTAGACCGATACCGAGAATGATAAAAATCTCAAACTTAATCTCCCGATGCGGGGGCAATCCAGGCAACTCCTCAGGAAATACATCCTCAAAATCGTGGACTACGTGGATGTCCTTGCCGGCACCTCATGACTCCCTGAGGACGGCTATCTCCACCTCCTTCTCATAAATCATCGCCCTATCTAGAATATCGGCATGGGTTTGGAGCTTGTGGGTTGATAATTACTTCCTAATATCATCCCGCAGCCCTTACTGAAATTTCTTTGCTTTCCTCAACTCGTCCTCGACAAAATAGGGCAAAAATCGGGACAGCTTTGTGAACTTTACGTTTTATTCAGACACAGTCATATTCCACTGTCTCAACCGCATGAACTCTTACTCCTTCTAATCTTGAAGACTAGATGAAAAATATTTTTTCATGAAAGTATCCTCAAATATCTTCCATATAATTGCATCATTGGGCACGCCTAACACCCTCTTTTTCATGCTCCACCAACTATTAGTCTCGCCCTCCGGCTTGTACACCATGAAGGTAACTTTCTCCTAATCGGTGGATTGGATCACAGTAAAAATCTTCTTCATCCTTTTAAGCCAAACATCCGCTTCTACTAGATCAGGCTTTCCCAAAAATCTCGGTGCTTGCTCCGCCATAAATCTATCATACGTCGTCAAAGCAAGATTTACCGGAGCTGGCTTAGGTGCTGGGACTGAAGTCATATGTCTCCGCTCCACAAATTCTATCACATTTGTCATCCTCTCTAACAGATCCACTTAAGCAGCATCTCTATCATGGGGAGTACTAGTACCACCACGATTATTTCTTTGATTTCTTTTACTTGCCATCTTAGATCCTATAACCAAAAGTAAACATAACATTATAAACCTCAAGAAATCAAGTTAAGGGAAGGGGTTATCAATAGCTTAATGAAATTCAAACCTAGCCTAATGATCAACTTTCTAAGAATCCTAGTTGCCTTGGCTACCCCGACCTATCTCTACAGAAATTTAAGCCTATGCTTCAACTTTTCGAACGATCAATTATAAGACATCTTATTTCTCTACTACCATTTGTGATGGAATGGGTTTTTTTTTCTCGAATAATTCTGTCATTACAGGAACAAAACTAAAGCCCCAATTATCAGCCTATAGTTTTAAGGAAAAACAGACAGAGTTTTCCCTAGAATTGGATTAAACTGAAATATAAAACCCATATAAAACCTGGAAATATATAAAATAAAATCATAATATCTATCAACATATAAATTCCATCACTAACACAGGATCCACAGATGTCGTATGATTCCCCATGGCTTACATTCCATATTTTCTATCCACTAAACCAATAATTTAGAATAGAGATGTCGACTAAGACATATACAAATCCAGAAAACATATAGCAGAGGTTAAACAATATACCTGCGGAAGTATAAATCTCTATTTCATCACATGCATCACATATATTTGATATACAAGATCCATATACATAAAATCCGTATACAAAATTCAGTATTTATATTCAAACTATTTCCTTCCAAAATCTCCAAAATATCTTCGAATTTCTAAAAAATCTACAGGCAAGATTTTAACTATTTCTTCTCGTATGGCACTAACTCAACTGTCTCATCTGGAGGAAAAATAGTAAAATAGTGAGCCGAAATCCAGTAAGGTACCAAAACGTACAGAATATAAAGTTTTCATGCTGAAGATAAGTACAGATGAACAAAAATATGAACATATTTAATCATGGCAGTAGCGAAAAGGTGTATGAAAATAGAGAAATTATAAACCAGTAAAATTAAGCTTCAAAAGTCATAAACCAATAGGACAAGTATCAGAAATCAGAGGCGGAATTAAACTTGTAAATTCTAGAAATTTCTTTTTAGGCGGAATATGCATATAAATAAGCCAAATCATGAAAATATGTAGAAACAAAGGGGTACATGAAACTTAAGAAAACATAAATCACTATCATCGTGCTTTAGAAATTATAAAACTTTATAACGAGTCTCAGAAATTAGAAACTAACATCAAATTCTGTAAGTGCGAGAAATCTCTTTTTTCTACCAGAAATGACCAAAATAGTAGACTCTACTAGTTGAGGGGGTAAATAATTGAGGATAAATTGTATTTACTTCATACAATCTAAGGCCAGTAACACTTATCCCTTCTCGTGAGATTTAGTAAAGTGACGCCGGCCAGTAACAATAACTACCCTCTAGGCTAGTGCCCTGAGGAAGGATGGACCACGTATAACTTCTGTAATATATCAAATTTTTGGGATCTTCTATCATAAAAAATATAAGGACCAAATTCTTTGTGGCGAGAGAATGGCAAAGAGGTAATGAGAAAATTAATCCGGTCAATGCCTGTTGACCGAAAAACGTGAGAAAAAACGTAACTGGTTAACGCTAGTTGACCGAAAACGTGAAGGAAAGCATCTTCGGTCAACACCAGTTGACTGGAAGGGAAGAAGGAGGCCGGAAGTGTTGAGACGAGAGAAAGCCATTAAGGCCGGTCAACTCCTCAGGAAATCTC
>JAODPA010086954.1:0-24676 GCA_025585075.1 Nepenthes mirabilis
TACAACACTTAGGCCTTCAACTAATATAACGCCTTAGTTGATATATAGTCATATTAATTTCAAAATGACACACTAATTGACAATAAAAATATAAATATGTTAATTTTTAACTTAAATATGGAATGATATATCAGAAAGTGATTCATATATTTTTTAATCTCTTATTAACGATTATAGTATTGATACGTGCTGGATCCAAATTTGAACAGATTTAGGTCTAGCAGTCTATTGGGTTCTGGTCTTCATTTGCTGAGTTTTGGGTTCTACATATTACAACTTTAAACAAGAAGTCAGGTAACGACGGTATTTGTTTCCACCAAAAATATTTTGATACTCAAGTTAGTAATTGACCTTCTAAAATTAGAAGGTGGATACAATGGATGTAAAAATGGATACTAGGAGTGTGTTTGTAAGTGGGAGTATACTCGTAGAAAGAGTGGTTTATAGTTTTGGCTCGTGAGGAGCGGATTCTCTATGTACTGAGTTTGTTGGGAATTAGTAGCAGAGAGAGAGAAAGAGCGCTGGAATGCTTGAGTATTTGAGAGCTTCTGAGAGCTTTGTAATTGCTTGAGAGCTTTTGTGGGGATGAGAAAGCGTGATTAAAAGCATGTCTTTAGGAGTGAGCCTCCATGGTCTTTTATAGACATGGCCATGGACTACCTTCCTTATGCAGTGAGGCTAGATATCTGCCTTCTGTGGGGGATTGTTGCCTTTCTTATGTAGGCGTGACCGCCTTTTTGGCCGTAACGATCAAAGAGACTGATCTCCTTCTTTCTTCGTTTTGTAACCGTTAGGATTTCCGACAAACCGTGTATCGATTCTAGCGCCTTCCTCCCGGAATGGGTTTTGATTCTAGAGGTGACTGTTATAGTGAAGTTTACATTCTTTGGAGATGTAAAAAATTAAGACAGACGACCGTTGTGGCTCGAAGATGGACAGTAGGCTAATTTAGACATGGGCCGCGTGCGTCCTAGGCCTCAGCGAGTCTACTAGCTGCTTCTTCAATTAATGGAAGCGTTGACCATCCTAGGCTCTGATGAGATGTCCTAATCTTGGGCCTTTGCCAGCCCACTTTCCCTTCGTCCAGTCAATGGCAGTGTTCATCGTTCAGACAGAAATGGGCCGCTGAGGATTTGGGTTGTTTTCTCCTTCATAGGCCAGCCCATTAATGGCATCCACATCACTAGCCTCTCATACTGGTGGTCTAGGATTCCAGCTTCCAACATATTCATATTGGAACATGCCTAGCTGGGTAACTTGTCTAAGATAGCTTGATGAGGAAATTAGCAGTGGCTCTTGGTCTACTGGTCGCGTTATTTGCGATTGTTGACCGTAACGCCAAGATCCAGAGTACTAAGTTATAGGAAGTATTGACCGGATTCGTTGACCGTTCTGGTAAGAATCTGGAGAACTGAGCAGGAATATGAGTTTTGATCGGATTCGTTGACCGCCTTAATTTGAATCCGGAAAACTTGATGAAGAGAGCATTGATCGGATTTGTTGACCATCCAAGTTTGAATCCAAGGAACTTGTTGAAGAGAGCATTGATCAGATTCATTGACCGTCCCAATCGAAATCCAAAAAACTTGCGTGGATTGAAACAACGCACTTGTTATGTCGCTGGACTGACAAGTGAAAAGTTCGCCATGTGTTATCATGCAGTGAATTTACGATTCCGATAATTAATTCATCAGACTAACTGATTTGATTGTGCCCTCTCTGGAAGCGAGACCTGTCCGCAATGATGGGTGCACCTTTTCGATACACTGCCTTACTCCAACGGCAGCGTGCCTTTATAAAATCTGTTTGTTCGTTCAAATTTTTCACGCTTTTCTTCTTTGAAAATTTTAAATCTTTACTGCTCTTCTTGCTCCCGTTTTCATGTCTCCTTCTATTCTAGAGATTGCCTCTGTGATTACCACCGGTGAAGTGAGGGAATTATATATTGAGTTTGACATCCCATGAGAGGTTATATTCTCAATGCCCATGGAGAAGGACAGGGCCTGCTCTCCTTTTGCGGGACACATTGCTTATACGAGGCCCACCTAAGGAGTGGGCTTCGTCTCCCTATACCAAAGGAGCTGCTTGACATTTTCATAGTGTTGGACATTCCTATCGCACGTCTCCATGTGAATGCCATGCAATTTCTTTGTTCCTTGTGCATTTTTCTCCGCCACCATTCATGGATGCTAATGATGGAGGCTATGAGGGTGACATTTCGATTCACCCAGAGTGGAGATTGGATCTCTTTGTCTCCCAAGGAGCTGTGTATCAGTGGCACGATCTACGACTCGTTGAAGAACTGGAAGGATCGTTTCTTTTTAGTGCGCGTTGCTCATACCTGGTCCTTATCCTGGGATTGGGGAAAGGTTCTCAATAAACTCTCCGAGAAACCCATGCAGGCAGAAGTGGCAACTGTGGAGCCATTGTTGTGGGTGGAAAGGGACCATCTCTCCGAGTTTAGTCGAGATCACCTGGTTTCCAAGGAGGAAGCCAAAAAGGTTCATCGGGGACCTCCTTCTCCAGTCCAGAGGATTAGATCTCTACCGTCGGCGGCCTCTCAACATAAGAGAAAAGCTGGTGCTCTTGCCATTGATGCGGCCGGTGAACCTTCCACCAGTGATGCTCCTAGCAATCCAAGACAAAAGAGGGTTGCAACGATAGAGCCTTCTTCGTCAACCTCCACAAAGCCAGACTACATAACGGCCAAACGACTCGTTGGAGCCGGAGAGCGCTCTGAAGTAGAGGCTACTGTGGAGGAGTATGAGGCCATGCTGTGAGTCGTTGCAAGTGGCGCTGTCGCTGCTATCACAGCCGGAGGAATTGGCAGTGCAAACCGCGCCAGTGCAGCCACTGCCTGGAGCCGCTAGAATTGAGCCAGCTGATGAGCCGCCCGCTGAGCCGGAGGAGCCAGCCATGGAGCCGTCTGCGGCGCCAGATGAGCCAACTGCCGGAGAGCTTTTTGAGGCGGTGGACATTAACGCTGAGTAGGCGGAGAAGATTGCTAGTGAGGCTTCTACAGAGAAGGCTCAGGAGGCTGCCACTTCCAGCCATTCGCCACCAGGCCCACGGTCACGGGGCAGACTGGCAAGGAGGCAACAAAGGGTCTAGCTAGTAACTTTTCGAAGCTTCCCCTCTCTTCTTCCTCTTCCATTGTTGCTTAACTTCTTCAATTTCTTGTAGAAAGAAAAGATATTGGGCATCGTGAGAAAAGGATTGCACTAAAAAAACACCGTGATCTTGGATTGCAAAAAAAAGATCACCTGGTTTGAGGAAGAGATGGACCTACTAAGGGCCCAACACTTGGAGGAGAAGGCTGCTCTTCAGCCTGAGTTGTCTGAACTAAAAGTAAAATCTGCAAGATTGGAAGAGGAGGCTGCCCAGGCGGTTGGGCACATTGATGAGCTCCTGGGAATGATAGCATCGTTAGAGAATGAGCTATCCACTTGCCTGCGTCCACAGGAGGTTACTCGGGTGTTGTGGGCACGACTTTGGGAAGGCGTCAATATTTGTCGCCACATTTCCCAGCTGGTGGATCCTAATTTCTTCATCGGTTTCCTTGACCCCGTGAAACGTGAGAACCTCGTGGACTAGTCCCAAGGTGCTCAAGGGCATCTCCCGCCCCCTCCTGGGAGCTTTGCTCCTTAGCTGAGATTTTATATTCTTACTTTTGTTGTAATTATAAATATATCTTTATCATCAATAAAACAACTGTTTTACTAACATGTTGCATTCCACGATTTTGCTTTCATTAGCCATTTACTTTTCATACTGGCAGGCCGGCTTTGTATACTATGTATGAGTAGGCCGGCCTTCTTGCAACATTGGAGACGAATGTTGTGGTCTCAAATAGACCAAAGTCCTTGAGGAGACATTAAGGTGAATCTTGATGGCATATCAAGCCGGTTTTATACTCGATCGTGAGTTAAGGCTTGGGTGGTGCTATCCATGTATGACTATGGGCGGCCAGCTTTTGGACAGAGCACTTTGCTCCTACTTCGTTGACCATTATAGACTAACAACGCTATCTCCTACTGGAGAAGGTTTTTGCGTGTGCTATTTAAGCCCCCTAAGGTTTAGAATCAAACCGCGAACGGGCTACTTGGATAACCAAGATTTAATTTGACCATTTATTGGCTATTTGGATGACCAGGATTTAATTCAATTGCTTACAAACCACTTGAATGACTAGGGTTTAATTCAACCATTTACGAGATGACTAGATGACCAGGGTTTAATTCAACCGCATACGGGCTGCCTGGATGACCAATGTTTAATTACAAACAAGCAAAAACCCACCCGACTTAGAGTCAGTCTAAGTCATTTATTTCGTGTATTCTATAAGCAAGCATTCACATGGAAAAGAAATAAAAGAAAAGCATGGCATAGTGCAAATGAAAAAAGGAACTTTCTTTTATTAATTACAATGAATGTTACGAACAGGCTTCATGTCATACAGATGACCTACCTGAGCCTTCACTGGAAGTAACGTTTTAGGAGAACCACAATCCATGTCAATGGGACTAACTTGCCGTTCTGAGTTCAGAGCTCGTATGCTCCATTCCGCAGAACAATTGAGATTAGAAATGGGCCTTTCTAATTTGGAAAAAAGCTTGTTCCGGTTGGTTGTCTTGCCCGTAGCCTCTATGCTTCATAAGATTAGTTCTCCAACTTCGAATTGCCACGCTTTTACTTTCTTATTGTAATAGCGAGCAACTCGTTGCTGGTAGGGTACTGTCCGCATTTTGGCTGCATCACTGGCTTCTTCCAACAAGTCTAGGTGTTCTCTAATCTGCTGGGAGTTACCAAGTGGATCGAAAACTTTGACCTTGAGACTTGAGAGCCTGATCTCAACCGAAATTATCACTTTAGTCCCGTAGTAGAGATTTAAGGGTGTCTCGCGAGTTGATTCCTTAGGAGTCGTCCTGTATGACTATATGACAAAGGACAGCTCGTCGACCAATGAGCTCCCTGTGTCCTCCAGCTTGATCTTTAGACCATGGAGTAGGGAACAGTTAGTGACCTCCTCCTATTCGTTTACCCAGGGGTATGCCACCGAAGTGTGGACCAATCTAATGTTTAGATTGGTACAATACTTGGTAAAGTTCTTCCTCGAGAATATGATTTTGTTGTCTGTCACGATGACCTCGGGAATGCCAAATCTGCTCACCATACTCTGGCGGACGAATTCCAGTACAATGTGCTCAATGATTTTGGCTAGTGGGGCAGCTTCAACCCATTTGGTAAGATAGTTAATGCCCATGATAATGAACTTTCTTTACTCGGTTGCGATGGGAAATTGGCCGAGAATATTGAGCCCCAATTGAGCAATAAGTGGTCCTACTTTTAACGAGTATATCGTCGACATACACCTCCATATTGCGACCGATCTGCTAGTCAAACATCTTATTCATGAGCCTTTGAAAAGTGACATCTACATTTGTTAGACCGAAAAGCATGACCTTTTAGTTGTATGTGCATTGGTCGGTCATGAACGAGATGTATTCCTAATCCTCTGGGCTCATCCGAATCTAGTTGAAGTCCGAATACA
Source organism: Nepenthes mirabilis (assembly GCA_025585075.1). Classification (NCBI taxonomy): domain Eukaryota; kingdom Viridiplantae; phylum Streptophyta; class Magnoliopsida; order Caryophyllales; family Nepenthaceae; genus Nepenthes; species Nepenthes mirabilis. Next base: position 5,552 of record JAODPA010086954.1, read on the forward strand.
TGTCTATGAAGCTCATCAACCCGTGTCCAGAAGTCGAGTCCACCAATAAGTCGATCTTGGGTAAAGGGAAGCTTTCTTTTGAGTGGGCTTTATTGACGTCGGTGAAGTCAACTTATATCGGTCATTTTTCGTTGCTTTTTTTCACCAGGACGACGCTGGAGAGTCAATCCAAGAACTAGATGTCTCTGATGAAGCTGGCATCCAACAGCCTCTTCACTTCTTCCTGGATGGCTATGAGCTTCTCCACGAAGTAGTTTATCCACTTCTATTTGACGGGCTTACAGCTGGAATTGAGGCCAAACCTGTAGACCATTACTTCAGCCGAGATCTCAGGCATGTCAACGGGTAGCCATGCAAAGATATTAGTGTTCGGTCTCAAGAACGCTATTAGCTCGTCGCGTAGGGGTCCGGTGAGTGAGCCCCTGACTTGCACACCCCTCTCTGGGTCCTTCGGATTCAATGGTACTAGGTTGGTGGCCTCGCCAAACTGCGCCTACTGCAATGTTGCTTCGTCTTAATGGTCCGACTCTCCTGTAGGCCATCCGCCGCTGCTAAGTGTAATTTGGGACATGGAATATGTCCGCCTAATTACTTTTTCACCTAACACTTCACTGATACCGCATGCTGTTAAAAATTTTATTTTTAAATGTAGTACTGAGGTGACAGCTCTGAACGTTAGTAGGTACGGTAGGCCTAGGATAGCGTTGTATATGGAAGGCAAGTCAACGACCAGGAAGGTGTATGTGCCAAGGGTGACCTCCAACCGTATTGTTCCTTGGATAGCCACAAGCTCGTTGTCTAGGCAATACAGTGCCCATTCGACAGGTTTTAGTTGATTCTTTTTAAATATGAGTTTAAAGAAAGTATTGAGATAAAGCAAATCTTTTGAGTTTTAATTATCAATAAAAATTCATTTCAATTAGTAGTATATGGTACCGTCTGAAATGAGTCAGATACAATAAGGGGATCAGCGTGTTGGGAAATTACATAATCCATGTCACTATCACTAAATCTAATGACATTCTCTTCCACTCTCTGCTTCTTCCTCCTGACTTGCTGCTCCTTATGATCTGCTTGGGTCTTGGACGGTCGGGTCATAATCATGTTGACCACTCCAACTGTCACCCAATTCTATGGCTTGGACGGGTCTGGTTCTTCCCTGCTTGAGGTGCTGAAACTCCAGCCAGGGCTCCTAATGAACCTGGTGAGATGGCCCCTTCGGATGAGCCCCTCAATCTCTCACTGGAGTATCTTGCAATCTTTTGTGGTGTGTCCCAAAGATCGATGAAAATCCATATTCTTCAGTGACTTTGGCCACTTGAGGAACTTCTCTCCACTGATCTATATGAGGATATTGGACTGTGTGTCGATCAGATGAGTCAGGTTGACCATCTTGTACTCCCTACGGTCCAATGCTCTAATCCTGTGCTACTTTCGGCGGGGATTGTCACCGCCACCGCTCTTCCTCTTTTCCTTGGTCGGAAAAGAGCAAGACTGGTCAGTCCTCTCATGACGCTTCACCTCGTTGGCCTTTTTGGCGGCTACGTAGGCCCCAGTGATGAACTCCGCTACCTGGAAGGTTTGCAGGCTCTTGAGAGCCAGGTGCCTAAAAAAGTCACCGTGCATCAAGGCAGAGATGAAACTATCAATTTTCGTCTCCTCGGTGAGCTAGGGAATCCTTCTGTCCTCTGCTACAAAGCGCTCTAGGAATTTCCTCTAGTTCTTTTCCTGTCTCTATTTGATGTGGTAGAGATACCACGGCTGTTTCTCTTCTTGGTGACTGAAAGTGTACTGAGTTAGGAAAAGATCAGTGAGCCCACGGAAGCTCTGGATTGAGTTTAATGGTAGCCTATGAAACCAAATTTGGGTGTCTCCCATCAAAGTGAGAAGAAAGTACCGGCACATTGCCGAATCCTCCACGCCCTGGAGACTCAGATGGGTGCAGAAGTAATCCAGGTGATCCAGGGGATCAACGCTCCCATCGTAAGAATCTAGTGATGGTATTTTGAACTTGGCTGGCAATGGACGGTTCAAGATCTCAGTAGTGAAGGGAGATCTCTTCAGATCAGCGGTGTATTCGTCATCATTTTTAACACGCGGTTCCAAATCTTCTCAACTTTTGCCTCCACTCAGAAGGCGTTCTCAGATCTCTTGGAGTTGAGATATGTCCATAACTTCGTTCTTTCAGCAGTGCGGCATGTAGCTGGCCTGCTACTACCGCTGGTGGATTAGACAATCTTGGAGGCTTCCTCCTTAGCCTGAGGCCTTGGCTCTTCCAGAAAGTATCAAGGATTCCTCTTCTTTGGGCTCTCATCCGAAGTCCAACAGCTAAAGTGCCACTTGAGCCTTGGATGGCTCTCAGCATTGGAAGCATCCGGAGCTTGAGAGTTGCCTGGCCTCGTAGCCCTCTTTGTCAGCTTCTTCCTCTGGACTCCTTTCCTGGAAGTCGAAACGGGAACTGAGGGTAGAGCCTCCTACTTCTTCTTGCCCTGGTGGGTGTAGAGTATCTAGGACATTCTGGACATGTTTATATGCTCTGCCAGGTTAAGAAAAAATGGTGTTGGCTACCGCCAACCAAATTACCAGTTGAGTGGTCCTGGTTGTGAGAGGCAGTGTTTCTAGTGGGAGAGCTAGTTTGGGCTCTGGTGTTCACCATTTCGTTTGATGAAACTAGTTTTGAAGATGAGAGTGGTTGTGAAGATGAAAGTGGTTGGATTTTCGTTAACTTCCCACAGACGGTATCAATGATGCATCCTGGATCCAAACTTGAATAGATTCGGATCTAGCAGCCCGTCGGGTTTCGATCTCCGTTTGTTGAGTTTTGGATCCTGCACACCACAACTGTAAACAAGTGGTCAAGTCACAACAAAATTTGATCCCACTGAAAATATTCCGACACTTAAATCAGTAATCGACCTTCTAAAATTAGAAGGCGGATGCAAAGGATGTAGAAATGAATGTTAGGAGTGTGTTCATAAGTGGAGTGCAATCGTAGGAAGAATGGCTTTATTGTTATGGCTCATAAGGAGCAGATTCTCTAAGTACTGAATTCATTGGGAACTAGCAGCGAAGAGAGAGAAAGAGAGTTAGGATGCTCGAGAATCTGAGAGCTTTGTAATTGCTTGAGAGCTTTTGTGGGCAAGAGAAGACGTGATTGAAAGCGTGTCTTGAGGAGTGAGCTTCAATGACCTTTTATAGCCTTGGCCATGGGTTGCCTTCCTTATGCAGTGAGGCGGAATACGCGCCTTCCGTGGGGAATCGTTGCCCTTCCTACGTAGGTATGAGCGCCTTTTTGGCTGTAACATTCAAAGATGCTAATCTCCTTCATTCTGTATTTTGTAACTATTAGGGTTTCCAATAGACCGTGCATGGATTCTGGCAGTTTCTTTTCGAGATGTGCTTTGATTCTGGAGATGACCGTTATAGTGAATTTCACCTTCTTTAGAGATGCGAAAAATTAGGACAGATGACCGTTGTGGCTTGAAGGTGGACACATAGGCCAATTTAGGCTTGGGTCATGCGCGTCCTAAGCCTCAACCAGTTTACTGGCCGCTTCTCCGATCAATGAAAATGTTAACCGTCTTGGGCTCTGATAGGCCATCCTGATCTTAGGCCTTTACCGGCCCACTTGCCCTTCATCCGGTCAACGGCAACATTGACAGTCCAAGCAGAAATGGGTTGCTAAGGATTTGAGCCGTTTCTTCCTTTGTGGGCCAGCCCATTACTAGCCCCATGTTGATGGTTTGGAACACCAACCTCCAGCATGTTCCCGATGGGACACACCTGGTTGGGCAACTTATCTCAGATAGCTTGATGAGGAAACTAGTAGTGGCTCTTGGTCTGCAGGTCACGTTGCTTGCGACTGTTGACCGTAACGCTAAGATCCGGAGTATTGAGCTATAGGAAGTGTTGAACGGATTCATTGACCGTTTTGGTAAAAATCCAGAGAATTGAGCAGGAAGAGAAGTGTTGATCGGATTCGTTGACCATCCAAATCTAAATCCGGAGAACTTACTGAAGAGAGCGTTGACTAGATTCTTTAACCATCCCAATCTGAATCCGGGGAACTTGCTAAAGAGGGTATTGACTGGATTCATTGACCGTCCCAGTCTGAATTCAAAAAAATTACGTGGATTGAAACGACGCACTTGTTATACCGCAAGATTGGCAGGCAAAAATTTCACCACATATCATCATGTAGTGAATTTGCGATCCCAACAATTAATTCATCAGAAGATCTGATTCGATTGCGCCCTCTCCGGAAGTGACATGTGTTCACAATGATGGGTGTACCTTTTCGATGCGCTACCTTACTCCAATGGCTTCTTGCCTTCATAAAATATGTTCGTCTGTTCAAATTTTTCACGCTTTCCTTCTCTGAAAATTCTAGGTCTTTTCTACTCTCCTTGCTCCCGTTTCCATGGCTTATTCTGTTCTAGAAGTTGCCTCTGTGATTACTACTAGTGAAGTAAGGGAGTTGTATGTTGAGTTCAACATCCTGTAGGAGATTGTATTCTCGATGCCCATGGAGCAGGACAGGGCTTGCTCTCCTTTTGTAGGGCACATTGCTGTATACGAGGCCCACCAGAGGAGTGGGCTTTATCTCCTTGTACCAGAGAAGCTGCTTGACATTTTCACGGTGTTGGACGTTCCTATCGCACAGCTGTACGCGAATGTCATGTGTTTTCTTTGCTCATTGTGCATTTTCTCCGTCACCATTCACAGATGCTGATGGTGGAGGCTTTGAGGGTGATGTTTCGATTCACCCAGAGTGGAGATTAGATCTCCCTATCTCCCAGGGAGCTACATATCAGTGGCATGATCTATGACTCGCTAAAAAACTGGAAGGATCCTTTCTTTTTTGTGCGCGTTGCTGATACATGGCCCTTGTCCCGAGATTGGGGCAAGGTTCCCGATAAACTCATTGGGAAACCCACGCAGGCTGAAGTGGCGGCTGTGGAGCCACTGTTGTGGCTGGTAAGGGACCATCTCTCCGAGTTTAGGAGAGATCACTTGGTTTCCAGGGAGGAAGCCAGGAAGGCTCGTTGAGGATCTCCTTCTCTGGTCCAAAGGATCAGATCTCTACCGCCAGCTGCCTCATAGAGCAAGAGGAAAGCTCGTGCTCTTGCCATTGATGTGGCCGACGCTCCTTCCACCGGTGTTTCTCCCAGCAGTCCAAGACAAAAGTGGGCTGCGATGATAGAGCCTTCTTCATCATCCTCCACAGAGCCGGACTACATAACGGCCGAACGACTCACTGGAGCTGGAGAATGCTCCAGAGTAGAGGCTGCTGTCGAGGAGTATGAGGCCATGCTGCGAGCCATTGCAAGTGGCGCTATCACTGCGCTATCGCAGCTGAAGGACGTGGCAGCACAAGCCATGCCGATGAAGCCAATGCCGGGAGCTATCAAAATAGAGCCGACTAATGAGCCGCCGGGAAAGCTGGAGGAGCCAACGATGGAGCCGTTTGTAGCTCTAGATGAGCTAGCTGCGGGAGAGCTTTTTGAGGCGACGGACATCAGCGCTAAGCAAGCGGAGGAAATTGCTGGTGAGGCTTCTGTGGAGTATGATCAGGAAGCTACCATTCCCAACCATCCACCACCAGGCCCACGGTCACGGGGTAGGCAGGCAAGTAGGCAACAAAGAGTCTAGCTAGTAACTTTTTGAAACTTTTCCTCTCTTCTTCCTCTGCCATTGTTGCTTAATTTCTTTGATTTCTTGTAGGAAGAAAAGATATTAGGCACCGTGAGCAAAGGGTTGTGCCAACGGGACGTCATGATCATGGACCGTGAAGTAGAGATCACATGGTTTGAGAAGGAGATGGACCTGTTGAGGGCCCAGCACTAGGAGAAGAAGGCCGCTCTTCAGTCTGAGTTGTCTCAATTGAAAGCGAAATCTATAAGACTAGAAGAGGAGGTTGTCCAGGCGGTGGGTCACACTGATGAGCTCCTGAGAAGGATAGCATCATTAGAGAATGAGCTATCCACTTGCCTGCGTCCACAAGAGGTTACTCAGGTGCTATTGGCATGGCTTTGGGAGTACGTCAACATTTGTCACCACATTTCTTTCTTGACCGTTACAGCCAAGAATAGTGCTTGCATCCACACAAGAAAGACAACAATCCCCACAGAAGATGGGCATCCCATCTAGTTACGCAAAGAGGGCAGCGGAGAACCGTGGCTATAAAAGGCCATGAAGATTCACTCCACATGCATACTCTCTCTTGCCTACTAAACGTCCTCTAACAAGTTAAAGTTTATAGAAGCTCTCTACGCTCCCAAGCTTTCCAACACTCGCACCTTTTCTCTGTCCTACTAGTCCCCTATGGGCTGAGTGCTGGGAGAAACTACTTCTCGCAAGCTTCCATAATCCAAGACACTCTCTCTATGAGTGCACCTCCCACTAACATTCTCAAACACACTCCAAGTATCATCTTTGCATTTATGGCATTTTACCTTCTCATTCTTAAAAGGCTCTATTTTGACTTGAGCGTCAGAATATTTTCGGTGAGGTCAAATTCCGCTGTCACCTCACCTCTTGTTTTAATTTGTGGTGTACAGGATCCTAGGCTCGGCAGACAGATACCAAAATCAAACGGACAGCTTGACCTAAACCTGTTCGAAGTTTAAATTCAGGACGCATCATTGGCGCCATCTATGGGAACACTGACTAAAAGCGGATCAATTACATCCTTTAAACCAACATCGTCTAGCAAAATGGTGAATACCAGGGCTCAAGCTAGCGTTCCAGCTAGAAAGGTTGTCTCCCTCGATAATGACTGCTCATCTGGTAATCAAGTCAGAGGGCAGCCTGCCCCATTTTTCCTAAACCTGGTGGAGCAAATGAACAACATGTCATAGATGCTCCAAATGCTCTGCACTCGCTAGGGCAAGAAGAAGTAACGGGCTCAAACCTCCCCAACTCCCACTCCAGCCTCCAAGCGAGGAGGCCAGAGGAAGAAGAGGCTGACCAAGAAGACTCCGAAGCCAGGCAACTCTCACATCACGGCAAACTCCAACGCCTAGAGCGATGTAAGGTTTGAGGGGTGCTTGGACCATCGGACTCCAGATGAGAGTCCCAAAAGAAGAAACCCATAGTACTCTCGGGATGAGCATAGGCCTCACACACAGAAGGGAGCCCCCTGGATTGTCCAATCTGCAAGCGAAAGCAGCCATCCGACGATGTGAAGCATCGTAGAAAGAACGGAGCTGAGGATTTACCTCAACTCAAAGAGATCTAGAAACACCTCCCGAGTGGAGGAAAATGTCAACAAGATCCAGAACAACGTGTTCAAGGATGACGATGAGCAAACCGTCGATCTAAAGAAATCTCCCTTCATCACTGAGATCCTAACTTGACCAATGCCAGCTAAGTTCAAGATGCCAGCCCTGGATTCCTACAATGGGAGCGCTGATCCCATAGACCACTTGGATCATTTTTACACCCATCTAAGCTTGTAGGGCTTGGATAAGGCGGCAATGTATTGATGTTTCCCCCTCACTTTGAAGGGGGACGCTCGGATCTGGTTCTATCGGCTTCCTTCAAACTCGATCTGAAGTTTCCAGAATCTCACCGACCTCTTCCTAGTCTAGTATGCCTCCAATCATCGAGAAGAAAAATAGTCATGGCACCTCGCCCATTTCAAGTAGAAGTAGGGAGAGAACCCAACGAAGTTCTTAGAGCAGTTCGCAGTGGAAGCTAGCAGAATTCCTAAGCTCATCGAAAAGATAAAGCTTGGCAGTTTCATCTCTACGTTAGGGCCGAACGACTTCTTTAAGCACCTGGCCCACAAAATTCACATAACTTTCGGGAAGTGAAAGCCATCACCCGAGCATTCGTGGCCGCTGAGGAGGCAAATAAGGCAAAGTGTCCGCAAAGGACCAACCAGCCTCGAGCTTTCCCAGTCAAGGGAAAGAGGAAGAATGGGGGCAGCAACAACCTCCAAATGAAGCAACTCAGGATCGGGCCACAGATCCGAAAGGAGTACAGGCCCGTCAACCCAACACCGTTGAATGACACGTAGTCCAATGTCCTCATGCAGATCCGTGAAAAAAAGTTTGTTAAGTGGCTAAAGCCACTGAGGAATACGGAGGGAGGAGATCCAACAAAGTATTGCAATTTCTATCGATATCCGAAACACACTACGGAAGAATACAAGACACTCCAAGAGGAGATAGAGGAATTGATTCGAAGGTGCCATCTCACCAGATTCCTAAGGAATGCTGGGCAGAGTTTCAGTACTTCAAGCAGAGAAGGGTCCGGTCTGCCCCAGCCACGAAACTGAGTCACGATTGGTGTGGTCAATATGGTGACAACTAGGCCTCCCAAGGCCCACCAAATAGATCCCCAGGAGAGGTAAGTTGGGCACAAGAAGCAAAGGATGGAGGAAAATGTCATTAGTTTTAGTAATAAAGGTTTAGTGCATGTAATTTTTCCATATATTGATCATCTGATTGTATCTGCACTCGTTTCAGACGATACTGTTGACTATTAGTTGAAATAGGTTTTCATCGATAATGAAAGTTCAAGGAATTTGCCTTATCTCGATGCGTTATTTAAACTAGGGTTAAAAAAAATCAACTTAAACCGGTCGAAGGACCACTGTATAGCCTTGATAATGAGCTAGTAGCTGCTCAATGGACAATATAGTTAGAAGTCACCTTGAGCATGTACCTTAGGATGGCGAGTCACATACTCACCTTCCTGATCACTGACCTATCCTCCGTATACAGCGTCATCCTAGGCTGGCCGTGCCTAGCAACGTTCGAAGCCGTCACCTTAAGATTGCACTTAAAAATAAAATTTCTTATAGCATGCGGTATTTGTGAAATATTGGGCGACCAAGTAACTGGACAGACGTGCTACATGTTACAGATCGCCTAAGGCGGGGGCGAAAGACCCGCAGAAGAGTTGGACCATCGAAACAAAGCAAACCTATAGCAGGTGCAGTCTAACGAGGCTACCGACCTCGTATCGTTGAATTTGAAGGACCTAGAGAAGTGTGTACAAATAGGAGGCTCACTCGCCGGACCCCTACGCGATGAATTGATAGCCTTCTTAAGGCAGAATGCAGATGTATTCTGCATGCCGAAGATTTTGACTTAAGTAATGGTCCACAATTTGGGTCTCAATCCCGGTCACAAGCCCGTCAGACAGAAGTGGAGGAACCATTCTGTCGAAAAGCTCATAACCATCCGAGAGGAAGTGAAGAAGCTATTGGATGTCGGGTTCATCAGAGAAGTCTAATATCCAGATCCTCTCTCCAATGTTGTCCTGGTCAAGAAAAGTAATAGAAAATAGCGGATGTGCGTCAACTTCACCGACATCAACAAGACATGCCCAAAGGATAGCTTCACTTTGCCAATGATTGATTTATTGGTAGACTCCACTTCTGGTCACGAGCTACTGAATTTTATGAATGCGTATTTAGGCTACAATCAGATCAGGATGAGCCTAGAGGACGAGGAGCACACCTCGTTCATGACCGATCAAGGCATCTACTACTACAAGGTGATACCTTTCGGTCTAAAAAACGCGGGTGCAACTTACCAAAGGCTCGTGATTAAAACATTCGAGAAGCACATCGGCCACAATATGGATGTGCATGTAGATGGCATGCTCGTCAAGAGTAAGACCACCAGTGACCATATTCGCGAATTGGCTAAATCCTTTGAGGTACTCTGTGCGCACCAAATGAAGTTAAATCTGACCAAGTGTGTCTTTGGAGTGTTCTCAGAAAAATTCTTGGGTTTCATCATCTCTCAATGAGAGATCGAAGCAAATTTAGAGAAGATCAAGGCCCTCACAAACATATCTCCGCCCAAGGGTGTCAAGGATGTCCAGAGGCTAACCGGAAGACTGGTAACGCTGTCCCGCTTTTTAGTTAAGTCAGTAGACAAGTATCATCCCTTCTTCAAGGCTATGAGGAGGACGAAGGCAAACGGGTTTCAGTGGATATAGAGTACCAGGCCACCTTTAAAAAGCTGAAGCTATACCTGGCTAGTCTGCCGTTGCTTACGTCACCAAGAGACGGAGAAGAGCTGTACACTACCTGGCGATATCAGGGGTGCCTCTTAGCTCTACTCTGATACGCCAGGATTTTGATGCATGGCAGCCAATTTACTACGTAAGAAAAATATTGACTGGCATAGAAACACGCTACCCATACGTTGAGAAGCTCGCCCTGATACTTGTCTTCTCGACCCAAAAGTTGAGACCCGATTTTCAGACTCATCGTGTGGTCATCCTAACCGACCAACCGTTGAAGGGCATCCTTCAGAAACCTAATATTTCCAAATGACTGGTTGAGTGGGCCATCGAATTGAAAGAGTTTGACATCAAATTTTTGCACAGGCCAGCCATCAAGGGACAAGCCCTGGCAAACATCATCGTCGAGACCACGACCCCAATCATCGATGAACACCACGTTGAGGACATAGGCCACCACCCAGAAGAATCAGAATGGATCCTCAACATGGACAGTTCATCAACTAACTCAGACAGCGGTGTCAGAGTTGTCCTAAGGGCCCCAAATTGGTCCTAAGGACCCTGGACAGGTTTGAGGTAAAATACTCCCTGAAACTCAATTTTTCAGCCACCAACAAGGTTGTCGTGTATGAAGCCTTGCTTGCCAGATTATGGCTAGGCAAAGAGTGTTCAGCTAAGCGACTAACCGTTTACAGCGACTCAGAGCTAGTCGTTAACTAGATCAGCGGGAGTTTCAAAGCGTGCAACCCTCTCTTGGATAAATACCTAACTAAGGTGAAGGATACGATCTAAAGATTTTGATAAGCTAAACCTGGTCTACGTCCCGAGGACTGAGAATTGGAAGGCCGACCAACTCGCTAGAGTTGCGGTAAATGAAAATCCAAAATAGTACTCGATAAACATAAAGAAAGTTTTGAGCACTCCCAGCATAGGGGAACAGGAAGTAATGCAAGTCTCTGACGACGAAAATTGGATGATGCCGTATTAGAGGTATCTGACAGATGGTACACTGCCAGAGAGTGCGGACGAGGCTAAGCGGATCAAAAAGATGGTTGGATGGTACACCATGATTGACGAAAAACTATATCGCTGATAGTACTCAACTCTGTACCTCCGGTGCCTTCCCCCTGAGGAAGCGAACTACTCTTTAAGCGTAGTCCACCTCGGAATATGTGGATCACACATTAGTGGTAAGAACCTAGCATTTAAAGTCATACGCCAGGGATATTACTCGCCAACAACAAAGAAGGACACCCTAGAGTTTGTAAAGAAGTCTGAGAATTGTCAACTCTGTGGCAATCTTTATCACTAGCCACCCGCGGTGCTGAAATCCCTCTAAGCTCGTTGGCCTTTTGTGCAACAGGGGCTCGATATTCTCGGTCCATTTTCCATCATAACTAGATAGAGAAAGTTCATCATCGTGAGTATAAACTACTTCACCAAATCGGTTAAAGTTTCCCTACTGGCCAAGATCACCGAGTACAATGCCCTAGATTTCGTCCGCCAGAGTATAGTGAGCAAATTTGGCATTTCTAAGATCATCATGACTGATAATGAAACCTAATTTTTAGGAAAGCGTTTCACCAAGTATTGCACCAGTTTGGACATCAAATTAGTCCACAATTCAGTACCATATTTCCAGGAGAATGGGCAAGTGAAAGTCACCAATCGGACGCTACTGCATGGTCTAAAGACTAAGTTAGAGGATACAGATGGCTCCTAGGTCAACGAGCTGCCCTTAGTATTATGATCATACCAGACAACTCCCAAAAAACTAACTTGCGAGACACCCTTCAGTCTCTATTTTGAGACTAAGGTTGTAATACCGGTTGAGATCAGGCTCCCAAGTCTTAGAGTTAAAGCCTTCGATCCACTTGGCAACTCCCAAAAAATTCGGGAACAACTAAACTTGCTGAAGGAACCCCGCGATGCAGCCAGGATGCGCACAACCGCCTACCAACATCGAACATCTCGTTATTACAACAAGAAAGTAAAAGCGCGGCAATTTGAGGTTGGAGACCTAATCTTACAAAGCATAAAGGCCATGGGCAAAACAGCCAACCAGAACAAGCTTTCCCCGAATTGGAAAAGCATGTTCCTTGTCTCAGCCGTTCTACAGAATTAAGCATATAAACTCTGAAATTAAAACGGCAAGTTACTCCTGCGGATGTACAACACGATCCACCAAAGGGCTACTACCAATGAAGACCCAGGTAGATCATCTATGTGATCTGAAGCGTGCTTGTAATATACATTATTTATTAGTGAAAGATGTTCTTTTTTCTTTTCATCTGCACATTGTTCTCTGCTTCTTTTTTTGTTTTTGTTTCCATGTGAATACATCCTTGTAAGTTGTACAAAAATAGACAACCTAGATTGCTCCTAAGTCGAGTAGATTTTCATTGACTTGTAATTAAACTTTAGTCATCCAAGTGGCCCGTTAGTGGCCGACTTAAACCTTGATTATCCAAGTAGCCTGTCAACGGCTAACTTAAACCTTGATCATCCAAGTGGCCGATCAATGGCCGACTTAAACTTTGGTCATCTAAGCAGCCCATAATCGGTCAAATTAAACTTTGATTATCTAAGCGGCCCGTAAACAGCCAAATAAAACTTTGGTTCCATCCCAAGTGGCCTATTCGTGGTTTAATATGAAATATTAGGGGGTTTCAATGGCACGCATGACAATCTCCTCCAATAGAAGATAGCGCAATCAATCTACAACGGTCGATAAATCAGGGTAAAGTGTGAAAGAACAAAATGCTCTGATAGAAGGCTGGCCCGCCAAAATCGTAACATGGGTAGCGCCACATAATACGAAAGCTCAATTCATTAAATAAAAGTGTGCTCGAATGTAAAAATGGCTTGATACAATATCAGGACTCATCCTGATGTCTCCTCGAGGACTTAGGATCCCTCTGAAAGCGTGACACATGTCTTTGAGCAACTAGATTGTGACGATCAATGCTATGGGACGACTGGCCATCCCGCACGAAATGGAAAAAGCCGGCCGACTGGCACAAAGAGAAAATGACTGAAAAGAAAAGTCGGGTAAAGTTATGAAATTCGATACGTCAATAAAATCAGTTCTTTATTGATAAGACTTTATTTACAAGTACAATGAAGAACAAAAAGTACAAAAATCTCATCTAAGGGGCAAAGCTCCTAGGAAGACGTGGAAGAGGCCCCTGTGCACCCCCAGAGAAGTCAACCAGATCTTCACGCTGTTGGGCACCATGGTTCGTGGGGTCAAGGATGCCAAAAGGAAAGTCTGAATCCACAACCTTGACAATCCAACGACAGATGTTCACGTCTTTGTAGAGCTTGGCTCACAGCGCTTGAGTGACCCCTTGAGGATGCAAATGGGTGGACAACTCATTCTCTAGCATGACTATCTTAACCCGAAGCTCAACCGTGAGCCTCTTTGCTTGAGCAACCCTCTCTTCTAGCTCGGCTGACGGTGCCCTCAGCTTAGATAACTCTGATTGGAGGATAGCCTTCTCCTCCTAGAGCTGTCAAACTTGAGTGCTCATCTAGCTCAGTTGCTCCCCTAGCTAGATAACCTCTTCCTCCCAGTCTTCATTGACTGCTTCCCTCTAGTGCAGCCCCTTCAGCACTACACACGATTTTCTCTTGTTGTAAGAAAAAAGGAAGACTAGGCTACAACAATGGAGAAAGAAGAATAGGGAGAAGCATAATTTCGAAGAAATTATTGGGAAGACTTTGTGTTTCTTCCTTCCAGATAGGCCCTGTGACTCAGGCCCAAGTAGTGGGAACTCTTTCGGCGTGCCCGCTGAGAGACATGGGGTAGCAGCCTCCTTGGCCCGCTCCACAATAGCCTCATTTGCAAACCCCTCTGGAAGGACAGCAGAAAAACTTGGAGTGGCGGCCTCCTAAGCTAGCTCTGCAATAACTTCAACTGCTTCAGCAAGTTCTTCAGCAGTAAATTCCATCGGCTTAGCATCCAGCTCGGTGATTGGCTCCTCTAATTCGGCAGCTTCGAGCAACTGCTCCACTGGCGCAGCTTGCGCCACCAAGTCGCCTGGCAGTGATGGCTCAGTGCCTGCGCCTCCCGCAACAGCTCTCTCGATGGCTCCAAAGTCAGCCACAGAAGTCTCAACCCCAGAGTGCTCTTTGACTCCGACAAGTCACCCGGCCATTCGATAGTTCGGCTCTGTAGAAGACGAGGAAGAAGGCTCAGCTAGTGCAACTCTCTTCTTCATAAGGTTGCTAGGAGGATTGCTGATCATGAGAGCGCCAGCCTTCCTCTTGGGTTGCAAAGCCGTCGGTGGAGTCTTAAACTTCTGAACAGGTGAAGGAGGACCCCAATGATCTCTCCTGGCCTCCTCCTAAGAAACCAGGTGATCCCTCCTGAATTCGGAGAGATGCTCCCTCACCAATTGTAGTAGCGGCTCCACAGCCTCCACCTCCTTCTTGGAGGGCTTCCTAGTGAACTCTCAAGGGACTTTGCCCCAATCCCGGGACAGGGGCCAGCCGTCAACAACGCAAAGAAAAAAGAAACGATCCTTCCAGTTGTTCACTGAATCGTAGATCTTACTATTGATATGCAGCTCCTGAGGAGACAAGGAAATCAAGTTACCACTCTGGGTAAACCGGTACATGACCCTGACTGCCTCCACCGTTAGCAATTATGAATGGTGGTGAAGGAATATGCACAGTAAACAAAGATAACGTATGACATTTGCTTGAAGTTGTGCAATGAGAACACCAAACGTCGTAAGAATGCAGAGTAGCTCCTCTGGAATAGGAAGGCGAAGCCCACTCCACAGGTAAGCCTCATATACGGTGATGCAGCCAGCAAGAGGAAAGCAGGCCCTGTCCTAGTCTCTAGGCATCGAAAACACTATGTGTGAAGGAATATTAAACTCAACGTATAACTCCCTCACCTCACCAATAGAAATGACTGAGCAAATTTTAGTGACTAAAGGAGCCATGAGAATAGTGAAGGAGGAAGAGAGAAGGCTGAGAATTTTTTGGGAAGAAAGGTGTGAAAATTTTGAACTATCTCGCGGTTTTTATAAAGATTGATGCCGTCAAAATGAAACAACTCATCGAAAAAGCGCAACAATTATAATGGACACGTGTCGAATTCGGAGAGGGCGAAGTCAAGTTGAATCCTCTGAAGAATTGATTACAGTGATTGTAACTTCACTTCATAACGACACGTGGCAGAGGGCAATGGGCCACTCAGAGTATTAAAACAACTCTACAACCCTTCGATTGCCCGTCCGGCGTCGTTCTCAACCCACACCATTCTCCAAATTCTAACGTTGCAGTTAACAAATCCGGTTAACGTTCTCTCTGGTTCAGTTCTCCGTATCCTAACGTTGCTATCAACGAGTCCAGTCAACATGCTTCCCGCTCAGTTCTACGGATTCTTGCGTCGCGGTCAACAAGTTCGATCAACATGCTTCCCGCTCAGTTCTTCAAATTTTTACATCACGGTAAACTAATCCGGTCAATAATTTCTTCAGCTCGGTTCTCCAGATTCTAACATTGTAGTCAACGAATCCGGTCAACACTTCTTCAGCTCAGTTCTCCGGATTCTAATATCGCGATCAACAAATCCATTCAATGCTTCTTTAGCTCAGTTCTTTGGATTCTATCGCGCTTCTTCAACTAAGTTCTCTGGATTCTAACGTTGTGGTCAACAAATCAGGTCAATACTTCTTCAGCTCAGTTCCTCGGATTCTATCATCACGGTCAATGAATCCAGTCAACGCTTCTTCAGCTCAGTTTTTCGGATTCTAACATCACGGTAAACGAATCCGGTCAATGCTTTCTTTAGCTCAATTCTCCGAATTCCAACAGTACAGTTAATAAATCCGGTCAACATTCTGTCCCGCATAGTTCTCTGGATTCTGACGTTGTGGCTAATGAATATGATCAACATCCTTTTCCACTCCATCCACCAAATTCAAGCCGAACGGTCAACAAACTCAAGCAACGCGGTCAACAAACTCAAGCAACATGGTCGACAGACCCAGAGCGAAAAATAAAAAAAAAATACACGGAGACAGGAGATGAAGACCAAAATCAACTACATGTTTTCTCATTGAACTTCCCCTTTGCAAGCTACACAGTTAGACGCATCCCCTTATAAACATGCAGGAGGCCGGAGTCTTAGGCCACCAGCATGGAGAGCTAGTGATGGAGATGCTAGTAGCAGGCCGAGCCTAAAAGGAGTAAGTGGCCTAAGATCAACAACGACACATCTTTACCTGGGACGGTCAACACTGCTATTGACCGGAGGGGCAGCTAGTAGGTCGGTCACGGCCCAGGAAAACGTGGCCCATGCCTAAATCGGTCCACGCGCACTTACCTAAGCCTCAACGATCGTCTACCCTAATTCTTCGCCTCTCCAAGAAAGGCAACCTTCACTGTAATGGCAACCTCCCAAAATCAGAGTACATCTCGGGAGAAAGGCACACGAATTAGTGCACGGAACCCTAATGATTATCATGCGTAAAAGGAAAGAGATCCGCCTTCTTGACCGTTACAGCCAAGAACAACGCTCGCATCCACACAGGAAAGGTAACAATCTTCACAGAAGACGAACATCTCGTCTCGCTACACAAAGAAGGCAGCGGAGAACCATGGCTATAAAAGGTTATGGAAACTCACTCCACAGGTATGTTCTCTCTTACCTACTAAACGTCATCTAAGAAATTAAAATTTGCAAAAGCTCTCTATGCTCTCAAGCTTTCTAACACTCATACCTTTTTTCTCTACTAATAGTCCTGTGCGGGATGAGTATTGGGAGAAACTACTTCTTACAAGTTTCCATAATCCAAGTCACTCTCTCAACGAATGTACCTCCCACCAACGTTTCCAAACACACTCCAAGTGTCATCTTTGTATTTGCTGCATTTTACCTTCTCGTTCTCAGAAGGCTCTATTTTCGGTATGATCAAATTCCGCCGTCACATGACCTCTTATTTTAAGTTGTGGTGTGCAGGATCCTAAACTTGACGGACGAAGATCGAAATCCGATGAATTACTCGACCCAAATCTGTTCTAAATTTGAATCTAAGGCACATCACCAGTAAAATTTTATTTAATAATAAAGTTGTCCCCCGCCCCAAAAAAAAAAAAATTGTTCCCCCGTGATCCACCCACACCGTTACAAGCGACGATAAAGGCGCCGGCGCCCACTTGTGGGTCACCTTATCCCGCCATTTCCAACCCCCCAAAAAACTGCAATTATTTCGTCAGTCTACTTCAAATCAGTGCACTTCTTAGCTCTCTCGAATCAAAGTCTACCTCAAAGAAAAATTATTTCATCGATGTTCCTGACCTGTTAAACCAAACTCCCGATGATCTCCGACCGAAAGGTCGCCAACGCCGTTGGTGGTTCAACCGCCAGACCATGCGACTACTGCATACGGAAGCGCGCTAGATGGTACTGCGCCGCCGACGATGCGTTCCTCTGCCAGGTCTGCGACGCTTCCATACACTCAGCCAATCCATTAGCTCGTCGACACCAGAGGGTTCGTTTGAAGACCGCGTCGCTCAAGAGCTCCGCGGAGTCCTACTTCATTCCTTCCTGGCACAGAGGGTTTACCCGCAGGGCTCGAACTCCTCGACATGGAAGAAGGCAACCTACTCACAATAAATCTGAATTCCATTCCACGCAAAACACAACTCCGATTGTCCCTGAAGTTGGCACCTTCGATGCCAAAAATGGGCAGCGGCTCCTTTACTGTGTTCCCATTCTCGACCCCTTTATCGGTAAACTCTGCACCACCCCAAACGAAGAAGATGCACTTGCTAGTGCTATTCCTGGCGAAGCTGGAGACACTGTCAAGAGCGAGGCGTGTGGGAAATATACGAACAGCGATTCGAACTGGTTTGACATAGGCCTTGCTGATGTTGAGGCCTTTCTGGTTAAGGGACATAAAGAGGAGACATATGGTTTAGAAGAGCTGGGGTTGCTGGACTGTGCGTGCATAGATGAGGAAAATTCCGTGGAGTGCGGGAGAGTTAAGGGAGAAGAGGAAGAGGCCGCCGTAGCATGCCATGTAGGGGAGGCGGAGATGGAGGTGATAAGAGCGCCATTGGAGCTAAGCTTCAACTGCGACTCTCCTAGGACTTGCGAAGAGGAGGATCCGATGGCCGTGGGGGAACATTTCATGGCCGGGGAGCGTGAGGAAGTGCGTGTGGTAGAAGATGATGGGGACAAGAGGAGGATATTTTTGAGACTTGATTATGAGGCTGTCAGTGCTTCCTGGGCTACCCAAGGTTTGCCCTGGATCAACGGCAAGAGGCCTAAGATTAACCCCGGTGATCGTTGGCCTTACTGCCCGGTAAATTTTCCACTTATTCCAACTAATAGAAATGTTCTCATATAGTTAGATAAATCATAAAATTAACTGTATAGTCTAAACATATTACGTGTGAATTAAGTAAAAATTCCCTTCTCATAAGTTTTTCAAGAATTGAACTCATTCCCATTAGATGGCATGTATATAAAAAAGTAATGGATATTAAAGTACAGATTATCACATAAAGGAATGAGTATGTTTAAAGATTACTCATTACGATATGAATTAGAACATGAATTTAATGACTTAAAGTTAAGGAGCAAATCGACCGAGGATTTGACTTAATCCCGTGAAAGCAATTTATGATTCAAAATTTGGTGGAGATTATTTTTAGATGCTCATCGTCAATCAATCTGGACTTCTCGTTTTCCTGTTTACACGCAGGGCACGTGCGGTACGGACGTTCATCGTCAATCAGATGGGGAAATGGGAGTTTTTGGAGGCCGGCAAGCGCCGGTGAGGGATGGCGGAGAAAGGGAGGCACGAGTGTCAAGGTACAGAGAGAAGAGGCGGACGAGGCTGTTCTCCAAGAGAATAAGGTATGAAGTGAGGAAACTGAACGCAGATAACCGGCCTCGGATGAAGGGCAGGTTTATTAAGAGGCCGTCGACGTCGTCTCCCGGAGCTTAATTCCTTGTTCCCTCTGCTTATCACTTAACTAGGAGTAATTATTAGTCACGGCTCCTGTTAAATACCACATGTAAAAAGCTAATTCTCTTACGAGACATAGATATCCTTGTAAGAATCAAATCGAGTCTTTTTGTTGTAAATTGTCGAATATTGTAATATTTTA